>CM053028.1:250888940-250898940 GCA_028564925.1 Lithobates sylvaticus | reverse complement strand
CAGCAGGGAACATTCAGACTTTTGTTTCATAAGCTGTGAGTGTTCCCCCGCCGTGCGCCGTCACATAAGCCCCTCCCCTTTTCCGGGACTTTGATAGACAGATCACCCGTCCAATCCTAGGACGGGTGACCTGTATCAAACTTCCCCGGACAAGGGGAGGAGCTTATGTGACAGCGCCGCGGGGGAACACTCACAGCTTATGAAACAAAAGTCTGAATGTTCCCTGCTGTGATCTACCAGTGGCAGCTCTCCTCTCTTCTCCTCCACAGGTAGGCAGCACATGGGGGACACAGGCTGCAGATGGGGGGGAGACACAGGCTGCAAATGGGGGGGAGGACACAGGCTGCAAATGGGGGGGAGGACACTGGCTGCAAATGGGGGGGGAGGACACTGGCTGCAAATGGGGGGGGGAGGACACTGGCTGCACATGGGGGGGAGGACACTGGCTGCAAATGGGGGGGAGGACACTGGCTGCAAATGGGGGGGACACTGGCTGCAAATGGGGGGGGGGGCACTGGCTGCAAATGGGGGGGGGGACACTGGCTGCAAATGGGGGGGACACTGGCTGCAAATGGGGGGGGGACACTGGCTGCACATGGGGGGGGACACTGGCTGCACATGGGGGGGGGACACTGGCTGCACATGGGGGGGGACACTGGCTGCACATGGGGGGGGGACACTGGCTGCACATGGGGGGGGACACTGGCTGCACATGGGGGGGGGGGGCACTGGCTGCTCATGGGGGGGGGGGGACACTGGCTGCTCATGGGGGGGGGGGACACTGGCTGCTCATGGGGGGGGGGACACTGGCTGCTCAGGGGGGGGGGGGGGACACTGGCTGCTCATGGGGGGGACACTGGCTGCTCATGGGGGGGACACAGTGGCTGCTCATGGGGGGGGGACACTGGCTGCTCATGGGGGGGGGACACTGGCTGCACATAGGGGGGGGGGGGGGGGGGCACAGGCTGCACATGGGGGGGGACACTGGCTGCACATGGGGGGGGGCACTGGCTGCACATGGGGGGGACACAGGCTGGCTGCACATGGGGGGGGACACAGGCTGCACATGGGGGGGGACACAGGCTGCACATGGGGGGGGACACAGGCTGCATATGGGGGGGCACAGGCTGCACATGGGGGGGACACAGGCTGCACATGGGGGGGGGACACAGGCTGCACATGGGGGGGACACAGGCTGCACATGGGGGGGGACACAGGCTGCACATGGGGGGGACACAGGCTGCACATGGGGGGGACACAGGCTGCACATGGGGGGGACACAGGCTGCACATGGGGGGGACACAGGCTGCACATGGGGGGGGGGCACAGGCTGCACATGGGGGGGACACAGGCTGCATTAACATTAAGGTTGTTAATATTTTTATAACTTAATTGCATAAAACATTAAAGGTGTCATTTAATGAGATAATTTATGAGGGCGGGTTTAGGGGCGGGGCAGGGTAGGGGTTGGGCGGGGCAACTGGTGGCGAGTAACCCTTAAGGCCTGGCTAGTAGCTCAGGACTTGAAATTTTGAGCCCTGCCTTACACCTTTATTCTCTACATAGCACTTTTGTGTGAATTGGCTTTGGCTCTGTCTGGTAGTGACAATAACACTCAGGGAGAGAATGGAAATAGAAGATTGTTAAATTATATAAAAAGTCACAGGGGACCTTATGAAATCCCCCAGGAATATAGACATTCAAGATATTTAATTAAATGTTTTTGTTTGATAGTGTGTTTGAAGGCAAAAGAAAAGAAATGTAAGGGTATAAATACAACAAGATTATTGTCTTGTATAAAATTAATGGAACTAGTTAAGAAAAAAGAAATGCAAATCCTTGAACAGGCTCAAAGGCATGCGGATGTGGTGAGAGAGCTGAATGAGAAGATATCAAATCTCAGGTTATATGCCATCACAATTGGGTAGGCATTGATTGAGAAAGCTAAATTATGTGACAATTTAACACAAGACAACAAGGAATTGTCAATGAAGATACAAATTGTAGAGAAAGAGCTAGAAATATGTAAACATGCTTTTAACATTGCTTTGGATGAATTGGTGGAAAAATTAAATCACACATATCAAAATGTAATTTCTAAAGTTTAAGAAGAATATAAGCATATTCCCTAAGAGGATTTAAATACAGCTCTCATCATGCCAACAGTTCCTGTGACTGCAAAAACTGTGTTGAATACTGACAATACGAGTGAGGTTTTATTGGTCACTTAAAAACTAAAGCCACAGGAGACAGAAGCCATTCTAAAGCCATACACTAGTAAAATTTTTCTCAAATTTTTCTCAAATATTTTCATTTTAAATATTTGTTTGATTCATTAATCATTATTGAGGTCCAATCAGTGCTCCTTTTCGACCACAGTGACAAAAAAATTCAAAAGAGTAGGATGGAACATTTAGATTGGAATTTTATTCTTCCAAAAATTACACTTTAAAAGCAAATAAAATTTTGAAGTACTGTCAAACAATATTTGCCCAATCAAAGGACAGTACAAAGAATGTTCGTACAAATGTTCATATGAATATTCATGCAAATGTCCATTTTGTGTAATAGTTTTGTGATTTGCAGAAAGCCAGAGAAACTTACAACCTGTATAAAGAAGACCTAGCTAGGGTGTTGCAAAAAAAGTTGTAAGCAATGGATTATGAGTAGTAATGACTAATTCAGCAAACATGTGCAAAAATCCTAATAAACACACAGACCCACAGCACAGAGTCGGCTGAAATCTTCCATAAGTGGAGTGTGGGTCTCTGTGATTTTCTGGTAGTCCTTACCATATCTCACAAAGAGGAGTCTAGAACAGGAGGCACCCGGTATACCTTCCAAATCAAAGGCCCCGGCCGAGTTTTGGTCAAAAGCCCCAAAGGCTTGCTAGCTGGTAAGCCTTCAATTTTTACGGTGATCACATTGGTGGTGGATTTATTTGGACTATCAAAATCTTCATTCATTTTTTTCACTATTGAAGTCAATTCCGTCTTTATGATTATTTGATTTCTTCATTTAGTATACTGTCACAGAGGAGTCATATTATTGGGACTTTTGGACTTTTCTTCTTATTCATTTTTATTAATTCATCAATTTAATTCATTATCTAATTTATGATTGACATGTATGTTCTATTTTAAGTAGCACATTATTGGTGTTTATTTGTTAATTTCTGGCACTGAATCAGTATCATTGTTCTCAAGATATCAACACTATTGATCCTATTTATTTCCCATTATTAACTCATGTGGTAATTACCAGATTTTATAATACAACAATTTAATACATTCTATTTGTACCTTTCCTGTATTGTATCAAGATAGTCCACTTGCTCCTTTGCTTCTGGTGAGCCTTGGCTGGGGACCAGGCTCCCAAATCCCTATTCCACTAAGTCTTGAATGATGGTACAACCGCTGTTATGAATTTTGCACTCCATTGTTTTTTTTTTTTTTTTTTGTTCCAAAGTTTTTATTGAAGTTAAGCAAGTAACAAGAAAAGTACAATACAGTATTGAAAAATTACAGGAAAAACACGGTTTACATGCAACTCATACAAATACAGTATAATACAAAATGGTTCGTAATCAATAAATTGCATAACCAAGATAAAGAATCGAGTCAAAGAAAGGAGCGAATACATAAGTCGATAACCAAGGTAGGTAGAAGACTCCACTGGTAGGTATCGGAGAAGGGAACTAGGTCTTATACGAGTAATTTGAGGATGTGTAGGGACAGGTGTACTCCTTTGTGTTCTCCCAACCTCCAAACACCCCTAATGGGCTCTAACTGTGTTCGGATTTAGGGAGGTATGGATCTCGTCAGATACTTTCAATCAAAGGAGAAGTACACCTGTGCCCTGGTTTGTTATAAGTTGTGTCAGTGGGATAAGAGGAAAAAGTATAATATAAAGGAATGAGTGAAAAAAAGGGATAAATGATATTGATATTGGAAGATGCGCTCCAGGGGGAGTTGCACTGTAGAGGTATCCGTGATACTGAAAGACAATACAGTGAAGGGCAATGAATCTCACAGAAATTCACTGTCGTCAGGACAATATAGGACCACAGTGGGTTAGGGTAGTGGGTAAAGTTAGGTAGGGAATGTAAGTTAAATCATTCAAGTGTATAATACAGGCAATAGGCGTATACACTCATTGTTATTACTTTTAGAGGCCACCCATTCTTTTTGCCTAAGATACAAGTCAGATTTCAGGCATCCCTTGCAACAAAAATTTTATTTTTTGAGAGATACTTTCAATAGGAACCCATCTAAAAGGATGCAGGCCCAGCAGATTCTCTCATTAGTGCCCAGTAGCTCCACACCTGACAGCCAATTATGAAACCACTCCCATTAGACCTACTCAGGACAGAGGCACAGAGAAACACACATGGATTTCTTCAGAATAACAAAAGGTAGGAATCTGCAACAAAGTTTGTTACAATCCTTGCAATGTACATAGATCACCCAGAGGGGAATGATTTTTCTCAACAAAAGTAGAGTTACACTTTAAACCTAACTCCAAAACCTTCAATATCAGCTTTTAATAACGTATAGGAGGATAGATTTATAACCCCCATTTGACATAGTATGTGTTTTTTGATCACAGATCAAAGTTGTTTCGCTTTTTTTGTCGCCTGTCAAGGGTTTTTCTAAAAAATTAGAGGGGTCCCCTAAACTATTCTTAATTTTGGGAGTAGACCCTACATTCTATGTAGATGTATGTTTCCATATGCCTGTTCAATCTCGCGTATGTATTACTTGATGTGGTTTCCACTCTTTTAACCATCCCCTGACCTTGTTTTTGCTTCCCTATTCATCTGAGGTATTTGTGTATTGATCTTTTCCATCAACTGTTTCTTACCACCACCACCAGTTTTTCTTTTTCTGGAGATCTGTGATCTTTGCTGTGATAAATCTGAAATCTGTGATGTATGAGAATATTGTGAAACATTACATGAATCATATACAGTAGTACCTTCTGTGCTATAGATTCCTATGATCTGTTGCATGTGTGCCATCTTTGTGTACCAATTTGTGGGCCAATCATTTGTATATTTCTCAGTAAAGGCTAACTTATCCTACGTGAACTTTATATTTTTGTCTGAATCAAACCTTTATTGAATTTTTCCAAGTGCTCTTAAGAGCTTTGTCCGTTTCAATAAAGCTAGGATGTGCCCATGATGCAGCATTCTGTGTGTACAAATATTTGACTTCCTCATATATTCCCAAAATTTCTTTCCTATGATACTCCATGAGTAGTTCCATCATCTTCTTTGAACAATCTTGCAAATTTGCTTCCCAACAAACTTTAACATTTGCAGTTACATTCCATATGTTGGGAAATATCCAAACCCTTAGTCCATGGGGGTTTAGGTCTTGCCCCACATAACATTCAAATAATTTTACATGCCAGAACAGTTTTGATTTTCTTTCAAGTGCCTTACTTAAAGTGTTTGTTACCCTAAAAAAAATGGATCCTGCTCCTTTAAAGCATAAATAACAACACAGTGCTTGTGTTGTGTCATTTGGCCCCTTGTATCACCTAAAATACCTGGCTGATGCTGCCTGGTTCTGCCCTACCCCCTTGTAAACTGACCACAGTTTATCATGGCTGCTGAGCCCTGACACCTTGGTCAGTTTATGTGTCTCTGTCATCCACAGCTATCTGCAGCTCCCCTGTGTCCTCCTCTGTCCTCCTCCCCACTCTCCTCCCTGCCTGCTCTGTGTCGGGCCCACCCCCCACCCCCATTACTGCTGAAATAATGTAGTAATTATCATGCAATCCCCTGTCTTTCATAATACTAAGTGCCCTGTATATGTGCCTGATTAAAAATTATGCAGTTCTATTCCTGATTTCCTAGCGCCACTTGGCGCTCATATGACCGGCCGGCTTTCTTCTCCTCCTGACTAATGTCAGAGGGGGATTCTCGGCCCCTCCCACTCTAGCTGTCAGACCGGGAGAGGGGAAAATCAGCCGGCACTATAAAATAAGGCATAGAACAGCATATTTTTAATAAGTCACATATACAGGGCACTTAGTATTATGAAAGACAAAGGATTGCGTGGTAATTACTAAGTGGATTTACAACCACTTTAACCTGTGTATCAAAACCTCTATTTCCAAGTCACTGTCATGAATATCAGTACAGTTCATACATTTTTGTAACATAAAACTGTCCCAACATCTTAAGCCAGCTATCATAGGGAGATGCTGCAGCTGTGGCGAGTAGGTGGACACATGCTATATGGATGACTGTTTCTATAAATTGGTCATTATGAGCGATTCTACATGTATTATATTATTGAACATCACCCTTTATGTATTGTTCATGTATTGTAACACATATTTTGTTCTGTATTTAGTTAGTATAGCTTCATCCTCTTGTGATCCTAAATTGGCTAAAGTAGCTATTTGAGAAACATGTTGACCTTAGACTATCTGTAACCTAAACATGCTGCATTTTTTATAATACAAAATATAGTAGGCCATAATTGTGGTTGGCAGTGAATGCTGACAATCCTGAAGAGTATGGAATGTTAGGTAGCCTATAAGCAAATTTTTGGATCATATTGGTTCAGTCTGGTTTTTAATACATCCATGTAATAAAGCTTGTCTATAAACTTTTATCATGTTTGGCCTCATTTGTACTTGTAAAGCCTGATTTTTATTTCTCTTTTTCTCTATGGCAGTGATGGCGAACCTTGGCACCCCAGATGTTTTGGAACTACATTTCTCATGATGCTCTGGCACTCTGCAGTGTAGTGGAGCATCATGGGAAATGTAGTTCCAAAACATCTGGGGTGCCAAGGTTCGCCATCACTGCTGTATGGGAATAACAAAGAAAAAACGTCTCTGATCTTTGGGTTCAGGCAAGGTTCCCAGATTTCAGAGTCTCTGGGCTTTCAAGAAATAGGACTCGTGCAGATATTCTTTGTTCTTTGTACAAAATATGCTTAGTTTGTGTATGTCCCAAGAGTCAACCTGAAAAAGCTGTAAGACTGTATACTGTTTTAGATGATTGGAGTAACAGGTCTCTTGCAAGATCATAGCTTTTTGACCTGTTAAACATAACAGCAGATGCCTTACCTTACCTGTGTACCTTTGCTGGCATCACAATAGTTTCAGGCAAGTGAGCCACTGGTCTTGTAGCAGCCCCCCTGATTGTCAATGTAGAAATACCTTGCCCACTATCTCCAAGTGCAACCAATTCCAGGTAACTGAGAAAAGTACTCCACTTCTATAGGTGCCTCCCACCATTCTCACTTGAGAGGCATAGCTGGCCACATAACAGCTCTTGACAGAAATTCCAATATTCCCCTGCTTTCTGGCAGAGACATCCTAAGGGTGCAAAGTGTTTGCCAACAAATCACACACCTGTACCTAGGCTAGAGCATCATAGGCAATGTCTCTTTAGGTAATGTCAGGAGGTCTTCCATAGTTTCTTCTTTCAAGACAAGTGTCCAGCAAAATGGTCGCATTACTTGTTTTTAATAGTTTCCACATCACTACCATCTCAAAGAAAGACATTTCAGTAAAGGCATGCAACAGTTCTTCATGCAAGGTGATAACAAGGCCCTTCATTTTTGGGATACTAATGTTGAAACCACAGTGTTTGATGTAACGACTAAAGATAATGAGCTGGCAGCCACCATGGAAAACAAGGAGCTCCTAGAAACTATGAGAAAGGAGTTCTATCAGGATAATTCCAATAGCTAGGTGGCACCACTGCCATTTTTTGTCTCAAGAAACTACCAAATAATGTTTAGCATGCAGAAGCACGATTTACTTCTTTATAACGCATCCTGAACAGAAAACCTGAGATGAAAAAACATGTTGTTGCCATTATGCATAGGATTGGCAAGGTCATGCTGAGCCTGCACCACCTCTCAAGGAAAGACAAATGTTGGTACAGCCAATTCTTTGCCATGTACTATCCTCACAAGACAGATCAGAGTGGTCTTTGATTCAAGTCCCCGAGATGAAGGTGTTTCTCTCAATGATGTCCTTCTAACCAGTCCTAATCTGAACAATAAACTTTATAGGAGTTTTGCTCCACTTCAGACAAGAACCAGTTTCTGTAATGGCAGACATTCAACAAATATTCAACTGTTTCCTCATTCCATAAGACAACAGAAACTTCCCTAGATTCTGATGGTATCGCAATAACTATGACAGCAATGAAGTTTACCAAATGAAAGTACATGTTTTCAGTAACAGTACTTCTCCTGCTGTAGTAATTTATGGGCTGAGAGGAACAGCTTAAGAGGGTGAAAAAGAATTCAGATCTGATGCACATGAATTTGTGGAAAATAATTTCTACATAGACTATGGGCTTAAATCTCTGCCTACAGAACAGAAGAAGAACCAATTATACTTTTTAAGAGAACTCATGATATGCTTGCCACTGCCATCCTCAGGATTCACAAAATTGTCTCCAGCAGTAGCAAGGTAAAAAAAGCCTTCCTTCTGGTGACCATGTTGTAAGTGTAAAGGGACAAAATAAAGACACATTGTTTAAAAGGGAAAAATCTGCGCTAACCAGTGATGATTAACGAGGTACAAATGACCTCAAATAAACTCAATGTGCAACAACGTACAAAGGTTTGTGGAAAAAATAAATGTATGGAATATATAAACTCCACCTAAAAAAACACTCAAAGGTGGTAAAACATTGCCAGCTGTTGCAACTAAAAAAACCTGAATATAGCTTCAATTGCGCAACCTAGGTGAGGTTTGGTTGAATGATATAAATAAATAGACCATCAAATGTTACCAACAAATCAATAAATAATATAAGTAACAAATAGTGTCATTCATCCCCTAAGGGGAAAAAAGATTAAATCACCCAATGACTGAATCCATAAATAAACGAACAGTGTTATGTGAATAAATTAAACAAATGTCCACAGTGTATGAAAACACAATTATGAGTCAGTGGTGGCTATGGTTATAAGTCCATATATTCTGCAGGATCAAAGCAAAAAACTTCAAGAAATTCCTTCCCAAGTTGTGGGAAATAAGCCAACTTTAACTGAACGGTCAACAATTTTTTTTTCTTTTTTGCTTAATTTCTTCCACATGTAATACCGCAAGCGATATATAAAAATGACCAAATGGCCGCTTACCAGATCCAAGGATCAAATGGGCATATATCAGAATGAACCTCCACACCAAGCAATATCCCACTCTCTTCCACAGCAAGGACAATCTGCTCTCCAATCAAGGGTGATCACTCTCCTGCTTCGTGCTCAGCTGTTTTCCGTCCACACTACTGGCCTGCTTCACTGGCTGTTAGTGCGCCAAAAACTTCCTCCGTCCACCATATAGGGCAAAAAAAACTTTTATATAGGTTTTAACACATCAAAGTTTCTTTATTAAAAAGCCCACACATGGCCAACAACCAAAAGGGTATGTAAAAAAACACAGCAACACGTTTTTTTACATACCCCTTTGGGTAGTTGCATGTAGCAAAATCTGACAGGCTGGTTGTACCCGAGTCTATCGATGGATTGACTTGAGTATAATCAGCCTGCCCAAACATGGATCAAAATAAGGACAATGTGTATCTGCCAGCCTTGATTGTATTGTATTTTCAACATAGTTGACCATGTTTTGTTTACAGTGTGTTGTAAAGGGCTTTGCTATTCTGAAAGCATCAAAAAATAGTTGGCCACCATGCATCTGCTCTACACTTTACATTCCACTTCAAACTACTGAAGCACCAAGTCTTCTATTGAAATGTATAGAAATGATAGAAAAGCTAAATGTAAACAAACTATAATGCTAGATGTATAATATATTTAACACAAGTTGTTTGGTTTGTACAACCAGTTTTCTATACGGGAAGTTAAAGTACAGCTATACAATAAAAAACATTATTTTATAAGGAATATACATATGACATTAATAATCATATGGAGGTAAAGAAAAGTGGGGCTCCTTAAACAGTAGTGTAATTCAAAATAGAATCAAATCGTATATGTAAAAAATATATAAA
>CM053028.1:250666793-250888440 GCA_028564925.1 Lithobates sylvaticus | reverse complement strand
ACAATGCAATTTTTCCTTTTAAAAAAAATGTTTGCGTTTTTCCCTCCTTAAAGCTGAGACACAGAAACCCATAAAACTTGCTTCACACAGCAAAAGCTTTTAAAATCGTCTCTAAACACTCACGGGTTTCCGGCATGCAAGGATCTGGCCCAACCCATCCGGCCCAAGGGCCAATTTTCCCTCCACCTTTTTTGGACGATCCGGGTGATTAGGTACAAGTGGGCATGCTTTTTTCAAAAAACTGCCACCCCCAGACTTGGGTTTTTTAGGCAGGGCGGGCCCACTTTTATTTAAAGGAAACAAAAAGTTCAAATAAACAAAATTTTTCCCCGAAAGGGGGGGTTTCCCCCAAACACTGTCTCCAAAAAAAAGGGCCTCCGGGCTTCCCTAAATTGTCAGCCTAAAGCTGCTTTGGGTCGCAGGCTACCCCTGCCTCCCTCAAACGAACGCACAGACTGCCACCTGCAATTTTGGGCCCGAGACCTCCTGTCTTTTTTCTTCCCCCGGCCCTTCCCGGGGGGGGCCCCCCCCAAAAAAATTTTTTCCGGGGGTTTTTCCCCCCCCAAGGGGGTTTTAAACCTGGGAAAAAAAAAAAATTTTTTTGGGGGGGGGCCCCCCAAAAAAAAATTTTTTTTATATTTAAATAATATTTATATATAAATATAAAGGAGAGGGGGGTGGGGGGGGGGTGGTTTTTTTTTGGGGGGGAAAAAGGGGGTGGGGGGGGGTTTTTTTAAAAAAAAAAATATATAATTAAAAAATTTTTTAAAAAAAAAAGGGGGGAAAAAGGGGAAAAAAAAAAATTAAATTAAAAATATAAAAAAAAAAAAAAAAATATAAAATTTTAAAAAAAACCCCCCCTTTTTTTTAAAAAAAAATTTTTGGGGGGGGGGGGGCCCCCCCCCCCCCGGGGGGGGGGGCCCCCTTTTTTTAAAAAAAAAAATTTTTTTTTAAAAAAAAAAAAATTTTTAAAAAAATTTTTTGGGGCCGGGGGGGGAAGGGGTTTTTATAAAATTTTTTTTTATTTTAATAAATTTTTTTTAAAAAATTTTTTTTTTTCCCCCCCCCCCCGGCCCCAAAAACCCCCCGGGGGGAAAAAAAAAACCCCCCCTTTTTAAAAGGGCCGGGGGAGGGGGGGGGGTAAAGGGGGGGAAAAACCGGGGGGAAAAAAAAGGAAAAATTTTTTTTCCCCAAAAAAAGGTTTCCCCCAAAATTTTTGGGGGAAAAAACCCCCCCCTTTTCCCCGGGGCCCCCCAAAACCCGGGGGAAAAAAGGGGGGCCCCCGGGGAAAAAAGGGGGGGGGGGAATTTAAAGAAGGGAAATTCCCCGGTTTCCCCAAATGGGCCCGGGGGGGGAAAAGGGGGAAAGGGCGGGCCCGGGGGGGCCCGGGGGGGGTTTTTAAAAAGGGGCCCGGGACCGGGGGGTTTTTTTCCCCCCTTGGGCCCCTTGGGGTGCCGGGGGGGCCCCAAAGAAAAAGGGGGGGGGGGGGGTTTGGGGGGGGGGGGGTGGGTTTGGGGGTGGGCCGGAAACCCAAAAAGGGGGGGGCCCCAAAAAGGGGGGGGGAGGCCAAAAGGGGCCCCCAAGGAAAACCCCTTAAAACCCCCGGGCAAAATAAGGGGGCATACCCTAGATGAGGAATGATAAGAAGTAGTTTATGGAATAATGTGAAGTGAGTATTCAGTCTGGGGTAAGAATACTTGGAAGAGGCTTTTAGAAGGGGAGGGTGGGTGGGTATCTCGCACAGGAAACCGACAAAGACCGGCGGCCTTTGGGCTGCTTAAATACCCTCCGGGCTCCTCCCATAACTTCAGGCCGGTACCCGGCCTTCCAATTTATGGTCTAGAGCCCTACGGACGACATGAGTAACGATGACACATAGAAACGATACAAAACTTACCAACATGAAATAGACCTGAAAGTGTGCCTTGGTCTACCGTATGGTACACCAAAATAAGGGGGCAAAAACCTTCAGGTAGGGGATAATTATTTATTAAAGGTAAATGTCACTGAGTAAGTCGAGCAAAGGCCTGAGCCATCTCTGACTGTGGGTTAGGTATGTAGCGAGAGAAGCAGGCCGACTTCCACCGAACTAGCTTCTTGATCACATGGTCCGGGACCCCCTGTCTTGAGGCCGTCGTGGCCGCCCCGATCCGGAATGAATGCCCGGAGTACTGGCTGGGGTCCAACTGAAGATTGCCGAGAAGGATCCGGACATGTTCCACGAACTGCGACGAGTTGAGAGGTTTTACTGGAAAAGGTAGAAGCGGACTGGACCCTGGGCGGTCGGATAGCAGTGCCGTCAAGCGGTTTAACACGGCAACTGGGCACCAGTTGTTGTGGGTCCTGTATAGGTGAATATCTACTCCGGAGCCTCGCTGCTGGGTTTTAGACGTCGCCAAGTGAAGGACGTAGTGATCCTGGTGGCGGCAGAGATTACTTCTATGCAAGACTGGACCGGCTGGGTGGCTGCGAGTGAACCCCATAGAACGCCATGTGTATCGCAGCCTGCAGGACGGTGCTGAGGAGGAGACCGAAAGGGGGACCTATCCAGGATGTCAGACATCCCCTTAAAGATCTCCCCAGTGATAGGCAGCCGCTTCGGGCTGACTGGCGGCTGGTGCTTCTGAACTCCGCGCAGTAGAGCCCTTACTGCGTGGCGGGAGAACACCGAAGGCCTCGCGGGGTCTTGAAGTGACAAGTAGTGCTGCACCCCGGCCACGTACTGGCGTATCGTGCTGTGTGACAGCGCTAAGTGAGAATGGCAGTAAGCGATAAACGCCAGAACCTGCTTGACGCTGGAAGACTCACGAGGGCGATGGGGCAGGAACTTATTAAACGCCCTCCAGGCCGTCCGGTAGGCCCGACAGGTGTTGCGGGTGAGCGAAGCGTTGATGATGTTAGTAGCTGAGTGTAGATGTGGGGCTAGTCCAAGGTCAGTTGTGCCCAATCCGGGATAGTGGCTGAAAGATGGTAGGCTCCTGTCATCTGTTCAAAGAAAGAAATAAAGTTAAAACGGGAGAGTGCGTCCGCCGCTGAGTTGAACTTCCCTGGAATGAATGAGCAGTAAACATTGAACTGATGTTGTAGGGATAGCTGGACCAGTCTGCGGAGGAAGGACATGACCGGCCTGGATTTAGACCTGCCCTTGCTGATGATCTCGGCTGTGGCTTGATTGTCCGTCGTAAAAGCCACAGTCTGTCCAGACCAAAGGTGACCCCATAGGTGAGCGGCTGCTACGATGGGGAACAGCTCAAAGAGGGCTGACGTGGTAGTGAAGCCCGGTGTGGCTAGTGCCTGAGGAGGCCAAGGGGCGGCGAACCACAAATGGACAAAAATGGCGGCGCATCCTGTGGATGCCGCCGCATCGGTCACCACCTGGGGTGACAGCGTAGACACTACTGGGATGAACAGGGACCCACCGTTCCAATTACTAAGAAAGTGTTCCCACATGGCTAGATCTGCCTTGGCTGCTGAATCCAGCCTGATGACCTGGTCTGGGTCCTGAGTGTAGGACAGGAAGACCAGCAACCGGGACACGAAGGAGCGGCCCTGGGGGATGATCCTCATAGCGAAATTCAACATCCCGAGGAGAGACTGAAGTTGCTTCTGAGTACATCCCCCACCCGGGTGAACTCTCGCAGAACCGTCCTGATACGGTCCAACTTGTCAGCGGGAAGGCTGGCCTGCATGGCAAGTGTGTCAAGGTCGATGCCCAAGAACGTGATCTTGTGCGCCGGGCCGTCAACCTTGTGCTCCGCTATGGGGACGTTCAGATTGTCGAAAACCGTCCTCAACTTTCCAAGGTCCCCTGGGGGAGCCCCGGGTGGTTCTATCAGAAGGAAGTCATCCAAATAATGGATGACCTTGTGGCACTGTGCCTCGTGGAGAAGGATCCACGCCAGGGTCTCCGCGAATTTGTCAAATAACCAAGGACTACTCTTAGACCCGAAGGTCAATTTGGTCGCGAAATAATATCGCTCCCTCCACTTGATGCCGTGCCAGCACCACAGGGAGGGATGTATAGGCAGCAGCTTGAAGGCGTCGGATATGTCCGCCTTCGAGAGCCAAGCCCCCACCCCAGTCCTAAGAATGGCCTGGATAGCCATGTCTACCGAAGCGTACTTCAGTGAGAACTCCTCGGAGGGGATGAGCGAGTTGAGACTGGGAACGACGGAAGAATGAGGCGCTGACAGATCATACACCAGACATTTTTTATTTGAAAATTTTCCCTGTACAAGCCCGATAGGGCTAACCCTCCAGATACTGAAGGGAGACTGACTGAACGGGCCTATCATAAAGTCCCGATCCAACTCCGTCTGCAGAAGGACGTCAATAGCTGGCTCATCTGTTGCTGCTGAGCGCAGGTTCGGACATTCGTGGGTGGAGTGGGGCAGGGTGATGAGCCCGGTATGAAACCCGTCGGTGAAACCTCGGATGAGGTAGCTGGCGAGTGACGGAGTGGGGTGTGAGGTCAAGTAAACATCGAGCCAAAGGACATTGACCCGGCTTAGTCACGGTTTCTTCTGCTTGACCTCACACAGGACCCTGGGGTGCGCCCTCTGGCATAGGGTGCAAACGTGCAAGAGCCGGCACTGGCTGAAATTGCAGGAGCCGTAGTTGAAGTTGTTTCAAATGGCGGCTCCCCCAACCATCCGCACCGGACGTCCCAATTTGTCCACCTTCTGCCCTTGCGTCGGGGCCTGCTGAGCCTGACTCGTGCTGGTAGAGGCCGTGCTAGCTATCGGATGGACAGAGGCTATGTTGGCACACCAGACCGTGGTGTGGGACGCTGACTGACAGACAGTACATAGCGGGGAGCGTAGACCCGCAAAGTGGCGGCAGAACAACTCCGTGTCCACTACGCTCCAGTCCGTTGTCCAATGGAACTGTAAGAATCTGGCCGCGGCTTTGGCCGAGAAGGACCGATGATAATCGTAGAACGCTGAGCCACCGTATTTGTGGCCCAGGTCTACGATCAAATGGAGGTAGAGGTCCAGCTCCTCCCACCTGCCGGGGGAGGCTGAGCACAGCACGTCCCTGAACATGCCGAAAGCGAGCGCGAACTCGGGCACCGTGAGCTTTCTGTTGAGCCTCGGATCCTTTGCTTTCAAAACCATCGAGACGTCCCCCCAGGTGTAGGCCTTGTTCTCGGCCAAGTCATGGACCGAGATCATGAGTGAGGCCAGGTTAAACGTCTCTGCCCTCTAAAATGTCCTTCCTTACGCTGGGTGGCACCAGGTGGGAAGGATGAACGGTAGTCGTGGCAAGCTCACTACCTGTGGCCGGTGCACTGATGGCTGGGACCACCGCCGGGTCCGGAACCGTGGCGGCCGGACTGGCCTCTAGACGTGACACCCTGTCCTGGACCTCAATGATCGAGGAAGACAAGGAAGACACGAGGGTGTGTAGCTGAGCGACGGCGGCTGAAATAGATTCCAGAGACGCCTGCTGGCTGCTGGAGCCTGCTGCGGCCGGTGGTGGGAAGAGGAGCCTGAATAGCTCCGCCTTCCTGGCCGCGGACGAGAAGGGTATCCCTCTGCGCCTCAGCTTGGCGGACAGCCTGGGAATTGTCCATGCCCTAAGAGACTGGACACTGCCAGCCTCGGAGGCTGACGCCGGAGATAGCGGGGTGGTGAGGTCATCGCTGCCGACTGATGACATGGCGGCTGCCAAGACCCGTTACTTAGTTGACTGGTCACGTGTCTGCAGGCTGGGCCTATAAAGAGGTAACAAGAAATGAGTTTGGACGTGCCACCTACGGTATACGTACGTGTCTAGTGACTGAACCCCTTTCTCTCTTTCCTTTTTTTTTTTTTTTTGTGTAGAAATGCGGCCGGCCTAGGGCACGCCGGCGCGAATTCGTACAGGGAGGGACCAATTAACGCCGGGGCGTGGTAAGGTGACATAGAAATGATATAACATGACAAGGACAAGAATCAAAGTCTCTCTTTTTTTTTTTTTGCGATTCCGTCCCTGGCGCATGTATTGAAATGAGGCCGGCCTAGGGCACGCTGACACGAATTAGTGCGGGGAAGTGACTGCATTCATGCCGGGCGTGGTAAGGTGACAGAAATGACATACCATGACAGGGGCAAGAATCAAGAACGCACGCAACCTGTGATGCGATTCCGCCCTTGGCGCATGTATCGAAATGAGGCCGGGTAGACGTGCGTCTGGATCGCCCCGATCGGAGCATCTATGGATGCGACCGGACCTACCCAGAGGTATGGTGACCGAAATGAAACCATGACAAAGACTAGATTACAACAAACCGAGCAACTTGTAACCGAATCTAATCTCTGGAGCATGTATGGAAAGGAGGCCGAGCGGCTAGGCGAATCAGTGCGAATCGATGCATCCCGGATGCGACCGGATTCAGACCGATACATGGCCAATGACCGATATCGTGCCAAAGACTGGACTCGAGCCCGCATCCGTACGAGCGGTGGGCCAATCTCTGAAACATGTATGGTAACACGGCCGTAACCTGGGTACCCCGAGACAAATCCGTGCCTAAGTGCGACATGACTTGAATCTGAGTGCGGCCAGGATCGAAATGATGGCATGAACGCCCTGTTTAACTGATGCGAAATGACTTAGCATGACCGAATGGCCTGATACGTTAGCCATGTTAGAAATGACGAAATGATTGCCATGCTAATACATGAAATGTTTCGACACGGTCGAAGTGATTCGTACAATTAACATGCCAACAGCGATTCGGAATGCAAAGCGATTCGGTACGCTTGCTGGCATAACCGATTTGAATAATATGACAGGACATGAACGATGCGTGTGAGTGCGAACGGCACCCGTGCGTGAGCCATGTTTGAACGATTCAAAGACTACGTAATACGACCGCGTAAGGGGAACCCTTGAGTGCCGGATGCGGCATCGGTCGGAGTGTCATGGCGGGCGGGCCTGAATGTGCGTGCCGCTAGGTGGCTCCCGATCGTGTACAACCAAAAAACGTGCGTGTAACTGTTTAGGTTTTCGAGACAAGCGGTGCGTGGTTCGTGAGCTACGCAGACCACAGTTTAGTGACATGATAAGCAGTGCATGAGAACGTAAAACATGGGAGCCGAAGCCCTACCTGCGACAGCCGAATCAGACTCTTTGTACGGAACTGCGACTCGGCGACACGAGTGCGACACGAAGGGACAACACGACTTACGAACACGGAACGCGGGACTGCAACAAAAGGAGGCGGACAGACGAAAACGGAGCTCACGAACCGGCACCAACAGCGTTTGTCTCGAACGAGTCGGTCCTAGATGTCTGACGTATCAGATATCTCGCACAGGAAACCGACAAAGACCGGCGGCCTTTGGGCTGCTTAAATACCCTCCGGGCTCCTCCCATAACTTCAGGCCGGTACCCGGCCTTCCAATATGTCACTATTTATGGTGTATTATTACAGTGTGTTTATAACAAATAGTGTATATTATTTCCAGTTTTGAGACACAATAACTTTCATTGTTGACACTTTTATTTTGAGGAACAATAAGTTGTCTCACTATTTGCATTTTGTTAGATGTCACATATAGAATACATTTCTATCACTGGTCATTTATATTTATAATTTTTTGGTGTCATATATTTTTCAGCATTATATATTATATTATTTTACACCAGATATTTAATAATCACTATTGAATAATTTGAGCGCTGCACTATATATACATTCACGCTTTTTCATTTAACATATTATTGTTGTGCAGGCTGCTGAATTCATTTACGTTTAGATAGCGTGTTTTTTTCTCTCCCCTCTTTTCCTACTTAGGGAACTCAGGTCAAGTAACAAATCACCTGACTTCCCCTGATGAAGTCATGTGATTTGTGATGAACACGCGTCGGGACAGCTCTGTGCGACCGGAAGTGACGCCTATCGAGTTTGCCGCTTGTTTGTACACCGATCTGTATGCCATTCATCTATGTGAGTAACGATGACACATAGGAACAACACAAAACTCACCAACATGAAATAGACCTGAAAGTGTGCCTTGGTCTACCGTATGGTACACCAAAATAAGGGGGCATACCCTAGATAAAGAATGATAAGAAGTAGTTATGGAATAATGTGGAATGAGTATTCAGTCTGGGGTAAGAATACTTGGAAGAGGCTTTTAAAAGGGGAGGGTGGGTGGGTATCACGCACAGGAAACCGACAAAGACCGGCGGCCTTTGGGCTGCTTAAATACCCTCCGGGCTCCTCCCATAACTTCAGGCCGGTACCCGGCCTTCCAATTTATGGTCTAGAGCCCTACGGACGACATGAGTAACGATGACACATAGGAACAACACAAAACTCACCAACATGAAATAGACCTGAAAGTGTGCCTTGGTCTACCGTATGGTACACCAAAATAAGGGGGCAAAAACCTTCAGGTAGGGGATAATTATTTATTAAAGGTAAATGTCACTGAGTAAGTCGAGCAAAGGCCTGAGCCATCTCTAACTGTGGGTTAGGTATGTAGCGAGAGAAGCAGGCCGATTTCCACCGACCCAGTTTCTTGATCACATGGTCCGGAACCCCCTGTCTTGAGGCCGTCGTGGCCGCCCCGATCCGGAATGAATGCCCGGAGTACTGGCTGGGGTCCAACTGAAGATTGCCGAGAAGGACCCGGACATTTTCCACGAACTGCGACGAGTTGAGGGGTTTTACCGGAAGGGTAGAAGCGGACTGGACCCTGGGCGGTCGGATAGCAGTGCCGTCAGGCGGTTTAACACGGCAACTGGGCACCAGTTGTTGTGAGTCCTGTACAGGTGAATATCTACTCCGGAACCTCGCTGCTGAGTTTTGATGTCGCCAAGTGAAGGACGTAGTGATCCTGGTGGCGGCAGAGATTACTTCTATGCAAGACTGGACCGGCTGGGTGGCTGCGAGTGAACTCGCTGGGCCGTAGAAACCCATAAAACGCCATGTGTATCGCAGCCTGCAGGACGGTGCTGAGGAGGAGACCGAAAGGGGACCTATCCAGGATGTCAGACATCCCCTTGAAGATCTCCCCCGTGATAGGCAGCCGCTTCGGGCTGACTGGCGGCTGGTGTTTCTGAACTCCACGTAGTAGAGCCCTCACTGCGTGGCAGGAGAACACCGAAGGCCTCGCGGGGTCTTGAAGTGACAAGTAGTGCTGCACCCCGGCCACGTACTGGCGTATCGTGCTGTGTGACAGTGCTAGGTGAGAATGGCAATAGGCGATAAACGCCAGAACCTGCTTGACGCTGGAAGACTCACGAGGGCGACGGGGCAGGAACTTGTTAAACGCCCTCCAGGCCGTCCGGTAGGCCCGACGGGTGTTGCGGGCGAGCGAAGCGGTGATGATGTTAGTAGCTGAGCGTAGATGTGGGGCTAGTCCAAGGTCAGTTGTGACCAATCCGGGATAGTGGCTGAAAGATGGTAGGCTCCTGGCATCTGTTCAAAGAAAGAAATAAAGTTAAAACGGGAGAGCGCGTCCGCTGCTGAGTTAAACTTTCCTGGAATGAATGAGCAGTAAACATTGAACTGATGCTGTAGGGATAGCTGGACCAGTCTGCGGAGGAAGGACATGACGGGCCTGGACTTAGACCTGCCCTTGCTGATGATCTCGGCTGTGGCTTGATTGTCTGTCGTGAAAGCCACATTCTGTCCAGACCAATGGTGACCCCATAGGTGAGCGGCTGCTACGATGGGGAAGAGCTCAAAGAGGGCTGACGTGGTAGTGAAGCCCGGTGTGGCTAGTGCTTGAGGAGGCCAAGGGGCGGCGAACCACAAATGGCCAAAAATAGCGGCGCATCCTGTGGATGCCGCCGCATCGGTCACCACCTGTGGTGACTGCGTGGACACGACTGGGATGAACAGGGACACACCGTTCCAATCACTAAGAAAGTGTTCCCACATGGCCAGATCTGCCCTGGCTGCAGAATCCAGCCTGATGACCTGGTCTGGGTCCTGAGTGTAGCACAGGAAGACCAGCAACCGGGACACGAAGGAGCGGCCCTGGGGGATGATCCTCACAGCAAAGTTCAGCATCCCGAGGAGAGACTGAAGTTGCTTCTGAGTACATCCCCCCCCCCCGGGTGAACTCTCGCAGAACCGTCCTGATACGGTCCAACTTATCTGCGGGAAGGCTGGCCTGCATGGCAAGCGTGTCAAGGTCGATGCCCAAGAACGTGATCTTGTGTGCCGGGCCGTCAACCTTGTGCTCCGCTATGGGGACGTTCAGATTGTCGAAAACCGTCCTCAACTTTCCAAGGTCCCCTGGGGGAGCCCCGGGCGGTTCTATCAGAAGGAAGTCATCCAAATAATGGATGACCTCGTGGCACTGTGCCTCATGGAGAAGGATCCACGCCAGGGTCTCCGCGAACTTGTCAAATAGCCAAGGACTACTCTTAGACCCGAAGGTCAATTTGGTCGCGAAATAATATCGCTCCCTCCACTTGATGCCGTGCCAGCACCACAGGGAAGGATGAATGGGCAGCAGCTTGAAGGCGTCGGATATGTCCGCCTTCGAGAGCCAAGCACCCACCCCCGCCCTGAGAATGGCCTGGATAGCCATGTCTACCGAAGCGTACTTCAGTGAGAACTCCTCGGAGGGGATGAGCGAGTTGAGACTGGGAACGACGGAAGAATGAGGCGCTGACAGATCATACACCAGACGTTTTTTATTTGAAAATTTTCCCTGTACAAGCCCGATAGGGCTAACCCTCCAGATGCTAAAGGGAGACTGACTGAACGGGCCTATCATAAAGTCCCGATCCAACTCCGTCTGCAAAAGGACGTCAATCGCTGGCTCATCTGTTGCTGCTGAGCGTAGGTTCGGACATTCGTGGGTGGAGTGGGGCAGGGTGATGAGCCCGGTATGAAACCCATCGGTGAAACCTCGGATGAGGTAGCTGGCGAGTGACGGAGTGGGGTGTGAGGTCAAGTAAACATCGAGCCAAAGGACATTGACCCGGCTTAGTCACGGTTTCTTCTGTTTGACCTCGCACAGGACCCTGGGGTGCGCCCTCTGGCATAGGGTGCAAACGTGCAAGAGCCGGCACTGGCTGAAATTGCAGGAGCCGTAGTTGAAGTTGTTGCAAATGGCGGCTCCCCCAACCATCCGCACCGGACGTCCCAACTTGTCCACCTTCTGCCCTTGCGCCGGGGCCTGCTGAGCCTGGCTCGTGCTGGTAGAGGCCGTGCTAGCTATCGGATGGACAGAGGCTATGTTGGCACACCAGACCGTGGTGTGGGACGCTGACTGACAGACAGCACATAGCGGGGAGCGTAGACCCGCGAAGTGGCGGCAGAACAACTCCGTGTCCACTACGCTCCAGTCCGTTGTCAAATGGAACTGTAAGAATCTGGCCGCGGCTTTGGCCGAGAAGGACCGATGATAGTCGTAGAACGCTGAGCCACCGTATTTGTGGCCCAGGTCTACGATCAAATGGAGGTAGAGGTCCAGTTCCTCCCGTCTGCCGGGGGAGGCTGAGCACAGCACGTCCCTGAACATGCCGAAAGCGAGCGTGAACTCGGGCACCGTGAGCTTTCTGTTGAGCCTCGGATCCTTTGCTTTCAAAACCACCGAGACGTCCCCCCAGGTGTAGGCCTTGTTCTCGGCCAAGTCATGGACCGAGATCAAGAGTGAGGCCAGGTTAACGTCTCTGCCCTCTAGAATGTCCTTCCTTACGCTGGGTGGCACCAGGTGGGACGGGTGAACGGTAGTCGTGGCAAGCTCACTACCTGCGGCCGGTGCACTGATGGCTGGGACCACCACAGGGTCCGAAACCGTGGCAGCCGGGCTGGCCTCTAGACGAGACACCCTGTCCTGGACCTCAACGATTGAGGAAGACAGGGATTTATTTTATTAATTATTAAAACTGCTGCAGATAAACATACATACATACATTAAAAAAAAACAATACATGAAGAAAAATAGCCACACTCAGGCTCAAAAGAAAACTGGAAAAACAAAAAAAACACCAAATGGAATATTAGACCCTGCTCCAAAGGGGCCCTCTCATACGGCCGGTCCGGTCACTAGGGACACTAAGACTATTTACATTATATACATTATACAAACCTATACAACTATATACAACCCATGGACCCACCCCCACCCCCACCCCCCCTACACACACCACCACCCCTACACTCTAACCTAACCCCCACACCAACTACACACCAACACACTACACTATACACCCAAATGCAGAAGGCAGTACAGTATGCAGTGGAGCGGGACGCCCTCTGTTCACAAAAACAAAAACAAAAAGGGCCCTACGGGGGGTGCAGGACAGGAAGAACCACCACCTCAGGAGAGAGGGCCGGGGGATCCTCAAGGAGGCCTGAAGGAGAAACCCCTCCATAACCTAGCACTCCTCTCCATCCCAACCCTCTCCTCTTCAAGATGCCTCACCTTCACCAGTTCCCGAAAGATACCACCCACCACCTCATGCACGGGCAGGCTTTTGTCCCTAGTGGTCACTAAACACCGAGCGTGCCAAGTGTAATAGAGGCAAACTGTACTAACTAAAAACAGTGATGACAAATCAAACCCACTGCGTACCCTAAAGTCACCATACACCCGCTCCGAAAAGGCCAGGGCCTGGAGGCGGGGATAGCCTATGGCATCCCCAACCCCCGCCAGAACCTCCGAGTTGAAAGGGCACTCGACCAAGAAGTGGTCCATGGTCTCGAGCACCCCACCACACTCTGGGCGAGGACAACCTCTGTCATCTAGGTTCCGATTTTTCAAGTTCGCCCTGACGTATAGGCGTCCATGGAACGCCCTCCACGCCAGGTCCCAGAACTTTGCCGGAATTCTCGCGGAATTCAAGAGGGCTAACCCCTCCCTGAGGACCCTGTCCGGGCAGTCCCTTAAAGCCAGTGGTCTCAAAAAGTCCGAGGCCATGACCCTTGAGTACAACTCACGTCGACCCAAGGAGCCCACCTCAAGGGCAGTTATCCTCCACTGCCTTAGTACTTTTAGCGCTGTTGGAACATAGGGCGGGAGGTACCCATGGGACCTACGAAGGTCACCTGGACGCCCCCCTCCCTCCCAGCTACCCAAGAACAGCAAAAACCAGCTCTTACATGAACGCTCCCACAGAAGAGGCACATCCACAAAGATGGACCGCAAGTTGAATTTCACAAACACAGTAGTGAAAAACACCACTGGGTTGATCATGTCCAAACCGCCATGCCTCCTCTGCCGGTACGTGACCTCTCTCTTGATCAAATTCATTCTGTTTCCCCACAAAAGTAGAAAAAACAGACTGTAGATCCGCGTATAGAGAGACGCCGGCAACAGACAGACGTAGCTGACATACAGAAACTCAGGCAACAGATAAGTCTTGATCAGGCTTACCCTTTCCCGAAGGGACAGTTTCCAGCCCTTCCAAGCATTCACCTTCCGAGTGGCACCCACTAGCCTGCGCTCCCAGTTCAGTTTGGGATAGTCATCCAGGCCAAAATGGATGCCTAAGATCTTTACCTCTGGCTGGGGGCTGGGGAACACGTCCGGAAGGGCGAATTGCTCGCCCTCCTTCCCCATCCAGAGAACTTCACTCTTATCCCAGTTGACAAGCGAACCCGACGCCTCGGAGTAGCCCCCAATCTGTGTTTCCACAAACTGGGCCTCCTCTCGGCTAGACACCACTACCGAAACGTCATCCGCATAGGCCACTACCCTCACTGCCAGACCTGAACCACTGCAGGGCTCCACCGGTACCCCCCCCAGACGCTCGCAGTCAAGCCTTCTCACAAAGGGGTCTACTGCAAAGACGTAGAGCAGGGGACTTAGTGGGCAACCCTGCCTGACCCCAGATCCCACAGGAAAGGAGGGACCCACCCAACCGTTGACAAGAGGGAAGCTCACCGCCCTCCTATACAAAGTCTGGAGCCAAATGATGAACTGGGCGGGCAAACCGTACCGCCTCAGCAGAAGCCACAGGTACTCGTGGTTCACCCGATCAAAGGCCTTCGCCTGATCTAATGCCAGCAGATACCTCCCGTCGCCCGTTGCCCTGCACCTTTCCACAGCCTCCCGGACGCTCAGGACAGCACCAAAGGTACTACGGCCGGAAACTGCGCAGTGCTGGGACGCGGAAAGTAACTTGTCCGCTACTGTGGACATACGCCAGAACAAGATCTTTGCCAGTATCTTTCTATCCGTGGTGAGGAGGGCAATAGGGCGCCAATTCTCCACCACGGACGGATCTTTGCCCTTTGACAAGAGGATCAAGGCCGACCTTCTCATCGAGGGAGGGAGCAGGCCCATAGCCAAACATTCATTGAACACCTCCCTCAGATGAGGAGCCAAAAGGCTCTTAAAGGCTTTGTAAAACTCCGCCGTGAGCCCATCAGGCCCGGGTGACTTTTTCAGCGACAGAGAATCGATGGCCCGCTCTACCTCGGCCACCGAGATCAACCCCGTCAAAGAGCCGGAGAGGTCAGGCTCCACATCAAGTGGAGTCTCATCAGGCTCCACATCAAGTGGAGTCTCATCAAGAAAGGCCCTGGCCTTCTCCAGATCCAAAGGCTTCCTCTGGAGGATGTCTGAAAAGTGAGCTCTGACGACCCCCAGGATCCCTGACCTGGACCGCACCAGAGACCCAGAGGAATCCTTCAGTCCATGTATGACCTTCCCACTCACCGCATCCCCACAGTTCTTATAGGGATCCGGGGAGATAAATTTCCCATAATCCCTCTCAAGGACCAGGGAGGCGAGACGGTCATACTGACATTCCTTCATCCGAAGCTTCAGATTGGATATCTGCTCTTGGGGCCCACCAGAGGAGACCAGGCGGTCCAGCTGCCTACGCAACCTCTGGTAAGCCCAGTACCTGGAAACAGCCCGGTACCTAGAGACCCTACGAAAGAAACCCTCAGATCTCTTCTTCACCACCTCCCACCATTCCTGGCGAGGGCAGCCGCTCTCAAGGAGCGTGGTTTGATCCGTAAAAAAGGCCTCATAGGCTTCCCTGACCTCAGGGTCCTCAAGTAGCGTCCCATTCAGGCGCCACAAGCCCCGACCTCTCTGGGGGGTGTCGGCAACATTCAGGGTAACAGATACCATACAGTGATCGGAGAACTCCACCGCCTGCAGCCCTGGGGCCGCGAAGGAAGAGTCCCCCTTTAAAAAAAACCTATCTATCCTACTCCTACTGCTACCTCGGGCGAATGTGAAACCCGTGAGGTTGGGGAAGTGCCGGATATGCACATCCACCAACCCAGCCTCCCTTACTACACTATTCAAAAAAATGCTATCGTATCCCAGAGGGGCTGAGGCACCTGCCCGGTCCTCTGACCTGGTGACCATGTTGAAGTCACCGCCAAAGACCACCTGCTGGGACGTGAACAGGTATGGTTTAACCGCCGCAAGGAGGCTCTTCCTCTCCCCCCTGCTCTGGGGCCCATAGAAGTTAATGAGCCTGAGGAATTGCCCCCTCACGACGGCGTCCACCACCAGGCATCTACCAATCTCCACCTCAATAACCCGTCGGCAAGCCACCGGGCCGGTCTTAAAAAGGACCGCAACTCCACTGCAGGGCTCAGCCGCAAGAGACCAGAGGGAGGGCCCGCACCTCCACTCCCTCTTTGCTAGATGCATCTCTGCCACAGATGCCAGCCAGGTCTCCTGCAAAAATAAAATGTCAGCTTCAACACGGCTGAGAAAATCGAAGGCTGCAAAACGAGCCGCCGCAGATCGCACGCTTGCGACATTAATCGTCGCAAGGCGAATTGGAGAGGGTACCGCCATCCTTTGAGATTGGACCGTACTCTCTTCTGCACGCTAACCATAACCTATACACCCTGGTCCTCTTCGGAATCCGAAGAAAGGACCACAAACCTCCTACTTATTGCTAATGGGCCGGGACCACCAACCACCGCTTTACCCGCAGCAGACCGAGAACCCGACCCCACAGTCTGCCCACCAATCTTCCTTTTTCTTTTATTTTTAGCTTTTTCCCACCCACCTCCAACCATCGGAGGATCCTCATCCCTATCCTCCTCTGACTGTCCACTTGAAGCGTACCGCTTCTGGGGACCCCTAACTGGTCCTGAAGTATCCATATCCTGTTCCTCTTCAGAATCAGGATCTGGATCTACAGGGGGACAAGGGGAGGGGGGGGGCAGGGGAAAGAAGGGGGGGAGGGGGAGGGGGAGGACGGGAAGGACGGGAAGGGGAAGGTGACACAGGAGGGAGCGGGGAAGGAATCTCACCCGGGGGAGGGGGGGGAGGAGCAGTGGGCCTCTTGGGAGGCGGCTTGGCCCGCACCCCCCCAGATCTCTTCGAGCTACTAGACCCATGAGCCATACCAGAGACCGTAGGGGCCAGACCAGCCGCCCCCAAGGTGTCACCCGACCCAACCGAGGGAGCGGCCTGGTCATCTCCACCGCCCCTCTTCCTACGGCCCTCCTGCTTCTGTCTCTGAGGAAGAGGGTCCCCAGAGCCACAGGCTCCTGGACCAGCCTCAGCGCCTCCAGGCGCAGGGTCACCCCCCCCCGAAGCACCACCACCCGGACCCCTCTCCCCTTCAGGCATATGACCTCTGAAGGCCTTGGGGCACCTACTAAATGGGTGCCCCATTTCCCCGCATAGATTGCAGCGAATCAGTCTGCAGGTGTCAGCAGAATGGCCAAACCCGCTACATCTAGCACATCTCATTACAGTGCACTCCGCACTTAGGTGCGTAGGGCATCCACATTTAAAACAACGACGGGGTTGGCCGGGATAGAAGACCAGGATCCGATCTCTACCTATAAAGGCACTTCCGGGCACATGGGCCATGGTGTTACCGGCCCTTCTGAGTCGGATCCTGGTCGTCCAAGCCCCGGTCCAAACCCCGCGCTCATCCAAAGATTTCTTCATTGGGCTCTGAAGCTCCCCAAACCTCCCTAACCACGTCTGTATATCTTCCGGCGGGAGCGACTCATTCCTCACTAAAATAGTTAAGGTCTTGACCTCCTCCTGACGGGAGATAGGGATTATCCTAAAATTCTTCCAGGGGTCATTCTTTTTCAGGATCTCATAAAGGACAAAAAACAACTCCATCTGGACCAAAGATGTGAAACTCACATCAAATTCTTTTGATCCAGCTGGGTGAATGATGGCAAAAAGATCTGCCACCTTATACCCCATAGCCAGGACCCAGTCCACGACTTGCCCTCTGCTAGGGCACTGACCAGGACTATCCCATCTCAACTGGACAACATTTCGCCTCCTCCGCTCTGGACCCCCCGTACCCCGGGACCACGGGTTCGCCCCCTGGAACTGGTCCGAGGGGGGAACCCGAAAGTTCCGGGCGCCAAACTGGCCGTACAGGGGGGCCAGAGGGACGCTGGAGCCTGCAACATTAGCATAAGATCTCCCTTGCTTAAGGGCAGAGAGAAGCTCCGCCTCTTGATCAGCACCCAGCTGTCGCACCGGGGTCGGGACAGTGGGAGGAGCCCCCTCCACAGGGATCCCCCCTTCCCCTACCACACTGGATCGAGCACCCCCTCCCCCCTCCCCATGGGCCTGAGGACACCCCTCCACCCCCCCTCGGGGTTGGGAGCCCCCCCCTACAGAAGCCTGCTTTTCCCTGACAACCGGAGATGGCTGGGGGACAGGGACTTCCCCCCCCAACCCAGGATCTTCACCAAGCAGCAACCCTAATTGGCTCCCAGCCAAGCTGCCCCATTCTGTCCCCATTGCACTTCCCACCTCAGCATAAGCCCCCACAGAGTCTACCAAGGGGTTCTCCTGGCTATCCTCCTGCTGGGAATCCTCAAGGGACCTGATATATGCCAGAGCAGGACAGTCAGTTTTTAGCTCCCCCGCAGCTGAATCAGCCCATGATCGCGGCTGAGCCGCACATACACCATTCTGACCTGTATCCTCCCCATCAGGCATCCCATCATCAATAACTATTCTGGACTCCAGCTGCAGACCGGAAGCATCGGGGGGCGCCACACAGGAAACGCTGGGGGCAACCACTTCCGGTCGTGCGTCCCCGGTCTCCCGAAGCCCCGCCCCCTGACCCGAAGCCCCGCCCCCCACATTGTCCGCGGCAAATGGGGCTGCCGATGCCACTGAACCGTGCGGAGCCCGAGCACCACTCCCCTCATAGGAAGATGGCGGCCCGAGCCCCACGTCTCCCACCAGTACTTGTTCCATAGCCTCAGTGGGCCGTACAGGCACGGAGGTCTTAGGTCCACTTGATAAAAGTTTACCTTCCACACACGCAGCAGAGGCCGCCATTTTGGCGCAAGCGGGATTCCCCGCTGCTGCACCGTCAGTTTTAAGAGTCTTTTTCCTTTTGGACTTTCCTTCCACCTTTCCTTTGGCCGATAGTCCCGCCAACTGAACCACAGGGTTTGGCTGCTTACTGCTCCCACTTGCCACACATCCCACCTGTCCCGTCCCAGCATCATCGGGTGCCCTACCCGAGTCCGCACCTAGACCAGCCTCTCTCACAGGCTGGCCTGCGGCAGATTCCCGGGGACCCTCCGCTGGGACACCTGGGACTCCTGGGGATACACTCACACCCTGCGGGGCTGCAGCTGCACCATCCATCCCTTCACCACAGTCCACATTCCTAGGTTCAGGGGCTGTCTGGGAGCCCTCCCCCTGAGTAGACTGCTGGCGGGTTCGCCGCCTTGCGGCCTGGCTTCCCTCCTCATTAGCCCTTCTCAGGTCCCGGCGGATCTCCATCAGAAACTCCTGCTCCTCCCGACCACGCTCACATAGCCCTGTCAGCAACTCACCAAGGTCTCTGCAGTACGTTTTCAAAGCTTCAATGGCTTCTCTGAAGTCACCTCTTTTCGCGCTGCTTGTCTTATCTCTTCTATTCCGCAGATTTGTCAGAATCTGCATGCGTGCACAGAAAGCCAAGGCTGCCTTCTGTATCAAATCCTTGATCCTCTCTCTCCGCTTCAGGGTTTTAGCATTGTTTTCCCCTGGCTGGGTTCTTGTCCAGTCTGACAATTGAAATTGCGTGCCAAGAAACAACCTCTCCTCCCTGGAGAGGTCCCTCACTCCAGGGAATGACTGCTCACTACTGGCCCGGGAAGGCCTCCCTGAGCCTGGGCTTGCAGAAGCCATGACACCTCCTCCCTCCTCCACAGCACTGCAGGAAGTTCCAAACACTGCAGGGAGGTGGCGCTGTTGAGCAATAGAGGAAGTGCTGGTGGAGAGAGGAGGGTGGACAGCAGAGCTCCTGCTTGTTTTCAGGCTTGTGGAGGAGGAGGGGAGCCATGGCTTCGGCCAGCCCAGGCCCGGGGCCCTCTACCCGGGCTGGGGACCTGTTGCATCCCCCGGGAGCGAGGGAACTCTCCCGGGAGGAAAGGCTATTCCTAGGCACCCAAGTCACCATCCTAGATTGGACCAGACCCCAGCCCGGGGAGGACACGGCTAAGCTGCAGAGGAGGAGGACCCGGGTGAAGACCCTAATTCAGAGGGCCACCCGGGACTACTGCCACCTGATGAGTGAGCTGCGGGAGATCCGGAATAAGCGGGACCGAACCTCGAGCTCCAAGAGAGGGGAGTATAAGGAGCGGATCGGGGAGCTGAAGGCTCGATGTGGAGACCTGTCTGCCCTGCTGACAGGGCTGTGCGACCGGGGAGAAAACGAGAAGGGGTTCCTGCTTGAAACCCGCCGGCAGATGGCGAAGGCAAGCCAGGAGGGGTCGCAGGCGGCAAGGAGGGCCTCGCAGCACCGGGCCCAGGAGGGCCGTGAGGAGGAGGATCTGGTGGCCAGTGGAAGCCAGGAGCCCAATGTGGACCCTACCCCCGTGTGCACCACCCCAGTGAGAGCCATAGGAGCGGAGGGTCCCCGGGAGCCTACGACCTCACCGTCCGCGACGGAGGCTCAGGTAGGCCCGGGTAGGGCACCCGATGAAGCTCCGTCCGGCTCAGAGGGGGGTGCGAGGGGTAAGGGTAGGTGCGGGACAGTAAAGGTGTCCAAAATGGCGGCTCCAGTGTCAGAATCCCCAATGATCCCTGACCATGCCGCCCAAGCAGTGTTGACAACAACAACGTCCACTGCAGGCATGAGCATGGAGGGGGAGGGGAGCGCTTCTGAGATGGCAGCTGAGGAGACCGCCATGGACATATCTGAGGACATCAGTATGGACGCTCAGGCGGACATTATTGGGGATGCCGCCGGAGCGGTGGGGGGTACGGTTGGCGGTGGGGGTACGTGTGTGGAGGGTGGGGATCAGGCGTTGGCGCCATTATCCACGTGGGTGGAGGAGGAGGAGGCCGGTGATGACCTTAGAGGTCAAGGGGCAGACGCCGGGAGTGTTGTTTTGGGAGGGGGCGGGGCTTCGGTGGGAGGGGGCGGGGCTTCGGCGGGAGAGGCCGGAAGTGGTGTGCGGGTGGCCCCGGCCCGCGATTCCGCGGACTTCCGGTCAGGGGGCGTGGCCTCCGCGGGTCGGAGGAAAGGGGGCGTGGCCTCCGCAAAAAGGGGCGTGGCCTCCGCTGGTCGGGGGGATGTGGGCGGGGCTGCGGCGCCGATCGCGGGTGATGTGTCTGAGAGTCCCGCGGTCGGTGCCCAGCAGGTTGGAGATTGGGCTGAGTGCCCTCCTGGTGATCTGGAGACTCCTTGCCCGGCCTTAGCATTCATCCGCCAGCTGGAGGGGTCGCAGCCATGTGATGCCATCCCGGCGGACCCCATCCCGGCTGGTGAGGATGGGTCAGGACCAGTGGAGGAGGGTATCCCGGGGGCCCCGCAGGGGACTCCGGTTGAGGCCCCCCCATTGGGCCTCCCCCCGTCTGCCCCAATACCGGCAGTGCAGGGGGAGGTCCCGGGGCAAGTTGAGGCAGGGGAGGCAGGTGAGGCATGTGGGGCTGAGGCTCATGTGGAGGTACCCCCGCAGGGGGATGGTGCTGGTGGGGGGAATGCTCCCCCGCCTGCTGAGGTCATCTTGGGGACCCAGGATGAGGCGGCTCTCCTGGATGCCCTGCGGCGGACCAGGTCATTCGCCCAGGTCGCTGGCTCCAGTGTGCCTCTGGACCGCCTGTATGGGCAGTTTGGGGCCCAGAATTTTCGGGTCCCGCCCGCTGAGCAGCCCCAGGGTGCTCAGTCCTGGCAACGGGGTACAGGTGGTCCAGAGCGCAAAAGGCGCAACGTGGTGCAGCTAAGGTGGGAGGGTTCAGGTGCTTGTCCAAGCAGGGGTCTGGTGATCGACTACCTGCTGGCCTTGCACTTTAAGGTGGCGGATCTCTTTGCAGTGATACACCCGTCAAACTCGCGGGAGTTTGACGTTAGTTTCACCACTCCTGTGCAGATGGAGATCTTCCTGACCCTTTATGAGGTAGTTAAGAGGTCTGAACCGTGGAAGAGTTTCCGGGTAGTTCCGCTTTCGCGGCAGGAGGATACCAAGAACGTCACTGTATTGGTGCGGAACGAGTCCCTCCCCCCAGAGGATATTGCCACCTGGCTGGGGAGGTACGGGCAGCTCCAGACGCCCCTTAAAAAGAACCTGGACGAGCGCGGGATCTGGACGGGGGCGTGGTTGGTCAGGATCCGGTTAAAGCGTGTAGGTAACAGCGTGGCGCACCTCCCGGGGAGCGCCTTCATCGGGAGGGACCGGATCCTGGCCTTCTACTCCGGCCAGCCCCGTCGCTGCTTTAAGTGTGGCAGTCCGGCCCACCTTAGTGCTGATTGTACCATGCCCCGTTGCGTCAGGTGCAACGGGTTTGGCCACTCCCCCGAGGGTTGCAGGCTTATTGTCTGCAACCTTTGTGGGGAGATGGGGCATCCCTACAGCCGCTGCCCTAGGGCCTATAGGGGAGATGCGGCTGGGGGGATCCCTCATCCACCCGGGGCACCCGCTGGGGACAGCGAGGCTCCAGGGGCGAGTCACCGGTCCCCTGGGGCTCGCGATACAGGGGGGCCGCCTCCTCAGGAGCAGAGGCCTCCTAGGGCCCCCAGGCGCAGGCGTGGGGAGCAGGACCCGGGTGCTGGGGACGCCAATGTGGCAGAACCAGCACCACCACCAGTACCGGAGGCGGGGGCCTCTGGGGCTGGCAGCGCCCAAGGGGCGCAGCCCAAAAAAAAGCAAGGAGCCAAAAAGGCTCCCCTTAAGAAAAAGCCCCCTGGGCCTCCTGATGTTTCTCCCCCTCCCACCCCATCCCGTTCCCCCCCACCCCGTCCCCCCCCTCCCCCCCGTTCCCCCCCACCCCGTCCCCCCCCTCCCTCCCATCCCTCCCGCCCCGTCCCCCGTCCCCGTTCTTCCGTTCCCACCCCTTCCCTTCCCCCCCCAGTTTCCCCTCGTCCCCATCCCACCCAAGTCCCCGGTCCTGCCCATGTGTCATCCGGGGAGCAGGACCGGATGGACACGTCCGGTTGTGGGAAGGGGACCAATAAGCGGACCAAGGGGTCCAGGAGCTCCCGGTCCGAGGATGAGGGAGGTGAAGAACTCCTGGACCCCGGGTGGACGAGGAAAGTGTCCAAGAGGAAGCGTAAGCTGCGGGCGACGGTGGTCGCGGATAGCCCCCTGCCCCTTGGAAATAGGTACCAGTCCCTCTCGGATGACTCCGAAGGGGGACTGGATGAGTGAATGTAGTGCGAATGGTGTGTAGAGGGGCGTGCAATGCCAATTACTCTGATGGCGGTGCCCTCTCCAATCCGCCTTGCGACTATTAACGTCGCAAGTGTGAGGTCTACAGCGGCTCGCTTTGTGGCCTTCAATTTTCTCGGCCGGGTTGAGGCCGACATTTTATTTTTGCAAGAGACCTGGCTGGCATCTGTGGCAGAGATGCATCTAGCAAAGAGGGAGTGGAGGCACGGGCCCTCCCTCTGGTCTCTTGCGGCCGAGCCCTGTAGTGGAGTTGCGGTCCTTTTTAAAACTGGTTCGGTGACTTGCCGGCGAGTAATTGAGGTGGAGGTTGGTAGGTGCCTCGTGGTGGATGTTGTCGTGAGGGGGGAATTCCTCCGGCTGATCAATATCTACGGCCCTCAAACTAAGAGGGGGAGGAAGGAACTCCTTGCGGCACTGAAGCCTTACCTGTTCACGTCCCAGCGTGTGGTCTTTGGCGGTGACTTTAACACCGTCACCAGGTCAAAGGACCGGGCAGGTGCCACTGGCCCCCTGGGATATGATAGTATTTTTCTCAATAGCATAGCGAGGGAGGCCGGGTTGGTGGATGTGCACGTGCAGCACTTCCCCAACAGCACTGGTTTCACCTTTGCCCGAGGTAGTAGTAGGAGTAGAATAGATAGGTTTTTTTTGAAGGGGGACTCGTCCTTTGCGGCTCCTGAGCTGCAGGCGGTCGAGTTCTCCGACCACTATATGGTATCTGTTACTCTGAATGTGGCCGACAACCCCCAGAAGGGTCGGGGCCTGTGGCGCCTGAATGGGTCGCTGCTCGAGGACCCTGAAGTTAGGGAGGCCTTTGAGACCTTCTTCATGGAGCAAGCGGTGTTCCTGGAGAGCGGCTGCTCCCGCCAGGAATGGTGGGAAGTGGTGAAGAAAAGGTCGGAAGGCTTTTTCCGTAAGGTCTCAAGGCATCGGGCGATTTCCCGCTACCTGGCCTATCAGAGACTGAGAAGGCAATTAGATCGCCTGATCTCCTCTGGTGGCCCTCAGGAGCAGGTCTCAGAACTGAAGCGTCAGATGAAGGAGTGCCAGTACGACCGTCTCGCTTCCCTGGTCCTTGAAAGGGATTACGGGAAGTTCACCACCCCGGATCCCTACAAGAGCTGTGGTGAAGCGGTGAGTGAGAAGGTAGTGCACGGCCTGATTGATTCCTCAGGGTCTCTGGTACGGTCCAAATCAGGGATCCTGGGGGTCATCGGCGACCACTTTTCAGGCCTCCTTCGGAAGAGGCCTTTAGATCTGGGAAGAGCCGGGAGATACCTTGACGAGACTCCGCTTGAGGCGGGGTCCGATCTCCCTGACTCTTTGACAGAGTTGATCTCATTGGCTGAAGTCGAGCAGGCAATTGACTCATTGTCACCCAAGAAGTCGCCGGGGCCCGATGGGTTTCCGGCAGAGTTCTATAAAACCTTCAAGAGCCTCTTGGCTCCTCACTTGAGGGAGGTGTTCAATGAATGTTTGGCAGCTGGCCTGCTCCCTCCCTCAATGAGAAGGTCAGCCTTGATCCTGCTGTCAAAGGGGAAGGATCCGTCCCGGGTGGAGAATTGGCGTCCTATCGCCCTTCTCACCACGGATAGGAAGATTCTGGCGAAGATCCTTTTCTTGCGTATGTCTGCTGTCGCAGGCAGGTTGCTGTCTGTCTCTCAGCACTGCGCAGTTCCCGGCCGGAGCACTTTTGGTGCCGTCCTGAACGTCCGGGAGGCCGTGGAGAGGTGCAGGGCAACGGGGGATGGGCGGTATCTGCTGGCCCTGGATCAGGCGAAGGCCTTTGATCGGGTGGACCATAAGTACCTCTGGCTTCTTCTGGGGAGATACGGCCTGCCCGCTCAATTCATCAAATGGCTTAGAGTTTTGTACAGGGGGGCGGAGAGCTTCCCCCTTGTGAACGGTTGGGTGGGTCCCTCCTTTCCGGTGGACTCTGGTGTCAGGCAGGGTTGCCCACTGAGTCCCCTGCTCTACGTCTTTGCAGTAGATCCCTTCGTGAGGAGGCTTGACTGCGAGCGTGTGAGGGGGGTCACGGTGGGGCCCGGCAGTGGCTCGGTTTCTGCAGTTAAGGTAGTGGCTTACGCGGACGATGTCTCGGTGGTAGTGTCTAGCCGAGAGGAGGCCCTTTTTGTGGAAACACAGATTGGGGACTACTCCGAGGCGTCCAGTTCGTTGGTCAACTGGGACAAGAGTGAAGTTCTCTGGTTGGGGAAGGAGGGCGAGCAGTTCGCCCTCCCGGACGTGTTCCCCCGCCCCCAGCCAGAAATCAAGATCCTTGGCATAACATTCGGCCCGGGCGATTACCCGAAGCAAAACTGGGAGCGGCGGCTTGTGGGTGCCACCCGGAAAGTGAACGCCTGGAAAGGCTGGAAGCTGTCACTGAGGGAAAGGGTCAGCCTGGTGAAAACCTACCTGCTGCCGGAGTTCCTTTATGTCAGCTACGTGTGTCTTCTGCCGGAATCCCTCTATACACGGATCTACAGCCTGTTCTTCCTAATGTTGTGGGGTAACAGGTTGAATTTGATCAAGAGGGAGGTCACGTACCGACAGAGGAGGCATGGGGGATTGGACATGATCAATCCGATGGTGTTCTTCACCATCATCTTTGTGAAGTTCAATCTCCAACCCATTTTTATGGACATGCCAACTCTGTGGGAGCGGTCGTGCAAAGACTGGTTCCTTTTGTTCCTGAGTGGCTGGGAGGGAGGGGGGCGCCCAGGTGATCTTCGTAGATCCCATGGGTACCTTCCCTCCTACGTTCCAACAGCTTTGAAGGTACTGAGGCGGTGGCGGTTGACCGCTCTGGAGGTGGGCTCTCTGGGTCGGCGTGAGCTGTACTCGAGGGTCATGACTTCAGACGTGTTGAAACCACTCGTCTTAAGGGACTGCCCGGAGAGGGTCCTCGTGGAGGGGCTAGCTCTCCTGAATTCCAGGCGAATTCCCCTCAAGTTCTGGGATCTGGCATGGAGGGCGTTCCATGGACGACTCTATGTGAGATCCAACTTGAAATGCAGGAATCTTGAGGACAGGGGTTGTCCTCGTCCCGAGTGTGGGGGGGTACTGGAGACCATGGACCACTTTTTGGTCGAGTGCCCCTTCAACTTGGAGGTTCTTGAGGGGGTTGGCGATGCCATTGGCTATCCCCGCCTCCGGGCCCTGACTCTCCCGGAGAGGGTGTACGGCGACTTCAGAGTCCACAGGGGTTTTGAGTTGTCGTCACTGTTTTTAGTTAGTACAGTCTGTCTTTACTACACCTGGCACGCACGTTGTTTCCTGTCCATTAGGGGCAAAACCCTGTCCACGCATGAGGTGGTGGGAGGTGTGTATCGGGAGTTGGTGAAGGTGAGGGGTCTGGAGAGGGAGAGGGTTGGGGACGAGAGGTGTGCCCGGTTGTGGAGGGGCTTCTGCTTCCGGCCACCTTGAGGACTCTTTGATCCGTTCTCTTTCGGTGGTGGGTTCTGGCTATCCTTTCACCCCCCCGTAGGATTTTTATTTTATTTTTGTGAACAAGGTACGAGCACATTGCGCTCCTATTGCATTCCCGCCTACACGCGGGGTGTGGTGGGGGTGTATGTGTGCGGTGTGAATGTAAAATAGCGGGGTGTGGTGGGGGTGTATGTGTGCGGTGTGAATGTGCTAGTCTAGGGATGTGGTGTTCTACGATTTTTCCAGATTTGTTTTGTTTGAGTTTGCCGTTTTTATGTTTTTCTTGTAAATTTGGAAGCAGTTCATAAATAAAAAAGATTTCCAAACACTGCACATTGTTTCCACAAACTGGGCCTCCTCTCGGCTAGGTCATCCGCATAGGCCACTACCCTCACTGCCAGACCTGAACCACTGCAGGGCTCCACCGGTACCCCCCCCAGACGCTCGCAGTCAAGCCTTCTCACAAAGGGGAGCAAAGACTAGAGCAGGGGATTAGTGGGCAACCCTGCCTGACCCCAGATCCCACAGGAAAGGAGGGACCCACCTATACAAAGTCTGGAGCCAAATGATGAACTGGGCGGGCAAACCGTACCGCCTCAGCAGAAGCCACAGGAAGGCCTTCGCCTGATCTAATGCCAGCAGATACCTCCCGTCGCCCGTTGCCCTGCACCTTTCCACAGCCTCCCGGACGCTCAGGACAGCACCAAAAAGTCTGGAGCCAAATGATGAACAAGGTACGAGCACATTGCGCTCCTATTGCATTCCCGCCTACACGCGGGGTGTGGTGGGGGTGTATGTGTGCGGTGTGAATGTGCTAGTCTAGGGATGTGGTGTTCTTCTTTTTATGTTTTTGTGTTTTTATGTTTTCTATGCTTGTTGTACCAGATTTGTTTTGTTTGAGTTTGCCGTTTTTATGTTTTTCTTGTAAATTTGGAAGCAGTTCATAAATAAAAAAGATTTCCAAACACTGCAGGAAGTGGCGCTGTTGAGCAGTGGCTGGAAGGAGACTGACTGCTGAGGCTGTGTGTGGTGTTGCTCTGCTGCTGCTGCAGAGATCCAGGAGGAGGAGGGATGGCGTCCCTGAGCCCAGGGCCCTCCACTCGGTCTGGGAGCACTCCAAGCCCGGCTGGGCTCAAGAGTCTCACCAGGGAGGAACGGTTGTTCCTCCAGACACAATTTGACATCTTGGATTGGACCAGAGCCCAGCCGGGTGAGGACGGTCCTAGGCTGAAGGCGAGAAGGGTCCGGGTGAAGGGGCTCATCCTGAGGGCCGCCCAAGTCTATGTCGTCAAGGCCGGGAAGCTGGGGGAGGTCCGGAACCAGCGGGACAGATCCTCCAGCTCCCGGCGGAGGGAGACGAAGGCGGCCTTCGAGACCCTTAGATCCCAGTGCCGGGACCTGTGGGACCTCCTGGTCGGCCTATGCGACCGTGGTGCAGGCGAGCAGGGATTCCTCCAGGAGGTTAGGCGGATGGTCACCAGAGCCAACCAGGAGGGATCCCAGGCGGCCAGGAGGGGTGCGTCATCCCATACCCAGGTCCCGGCACAGACCCTGGAGGAGGATGCAGTGGCAGCAGTGGCAGAGGCAGCGGTGGCGGAGGCAGCGGTGGCGGAGGCAGCGGTGGCGGTGGAGGCGGTGGAAGCGGTGCCCCAGCAAGACCTGGGAGCTGAAGCCCCCGTGGCCGTGAGTGCAGAGGGTCCCCGGGAGGAGCTTGTGGCCCCCCAACCACAGGTAGGGGCCCGGGCTAGCCCGGGTAGGGTACCCGATGACGCACTGAGAGGCCCGGGGGTGGAGGTGACCCCCCCGCAGGTGGCAGTGGCGGCAGAGGTGGTAGTGGCGGCAGAGGTGACGGCAGCGGTGGCGGCAGAGGCGGCAGCGGTGACGGCGACAGTGGCAGGCAAGGCCAGTGCCAGGGTAGCCCCCCCAATGAAGCCCACCTATGCACAGAAGGCCGCGCGGGTGGCGGCAGCCAAGATGGCGGCCCCCGCTGCGGCCGCGTGTGTGGTGGAGGGGGGGCGGAGCCTGGCTGCAGATGGACTGGCAGCCCCCGGAACATTGGACACAGCCTGTGAGGCCGGGGACTGTGGGGGGAGCGTGGGGACTGTTGGGGTGAGTGGGGCAGTGGCTGCCTCAAAGGGGGCACCACTGCCCGTTGTTGGGGGGCTGGGGGAGGGCTCAATGCCGGTGGGGGGTCGCCGGGTGGATGGAGGGGCCGGGGGGGGCGTGGCCAGCGGCCGGGAGGCGGCTCCCGGCGGGCCGTCATCGGGGGGCGTGGCCAGCGGCCGGGGGGGCGTGGCCAGCGGCCGCGCGTCATCGGGGGGCGTGGCCTCCGCGGGAAGCGGCCGCGTGTCCCCCGTGCAGGGATCTGTGACCAGTGACCCCGGCCTCTCTGCCACTTCCGGCCCGGGGGACTCCCCATTGGTGGCAGGGCAGGTGGAGGAGGACCAGGGGGAGCCCATGGAGGAGGGGGGCATCCTCCTGTGTGATGTTGAGTGGGGGGAGGCGGAGATGGGGGAGTTAAAGGCGGACTGCCCGGCGCTGGCCTTTATAAGGCAGTTGGAGGGCTCACAGCCGGGTGGTCCGCCTGAGGATGCCACCGGTGGCAGGGGGGATGGAGATGTGGCGGAGATGGGAGCTCAGGGCCAGGCGGGTGAGCCCGCTGGTGACACCCCAGCACCCGTGGGCGATCAGGGTGCGAGCTCCCCTCCTCCCTCCTCCCCGGTGGTGAGGGCGAGGGAGCCCCGCCCAGTGGGGGCTTCGGTGGGTGGGGCTTCAGCGGGTGGGGGTGGGGCTGCCCCAGGGGGGGCACCGGTTCCTGAGGGGGCAGTGGGTGCGGAGGGTCCCCCTCCCCCCTCTCCCTCGGCTGCGCCGGGAGGCCTCTTTGGTGTGGCAGAGGAGGCGGCCCTCCTGGACGCCCTCAAGCGTACCAGGTCCTTCGCCCAGGTGGCTGGGTCCAGCGTCCCTCTGGGCCACCTGTATGGGCAGTTTGGGGCCCAGAATTTCCGGGCCCCGCCCGCTGAGCAGCCTCAGGGTGCTCAGTCCTGGCAACGGGGTACAGGGGGTCCGGAGAGGAAGCGACGCAACGTGGTACAGCTCAGATGGGACGGTTCTGGGTCATGTCCCAGCAGGGGTCAGGTCATCGACTACCTGCTGGGCATGCACTTTAAAGTTGCGGACTTGTTTGCGGTGATACATCCCGCAAACTCTAACGAGTTTGATGTCAGTTTCGTGACTCCTGTCACAATGGAGCGCTTCCTGACTCTTTACGAGCTGGTGAAGAGGGCAGATCCGTGGAAGGGCTTCAGAGTGTTTCCGCTGTCGCGGCAGGAGGAGATAAAGAATATCACCGTACTCGTGAGGAACGAGTCCCTCCCCCCCGAGGACATTATGACTTGGTTGGGGAGGTATGGACAGCTCCTGTCCGGGCTTCGTAAGAACTTGGACGAGCGCGGGGTATGGACGGGGGCTTGGTTGGCCAGGATCCGCTTGAGGCGCGTCAGCAACACCGTTGCGCACCTGCCCGGTAGCGCATTTATCGGGCGGGACAGGATCCTGGTCTTCTACCCCGGCCAGCCCCGCCGCTGCTTTAAGTGCGGCAGTCCTTCCCATCTGAGCGCGGATTGCACCATGCCGCGTTGCGTCCGGTGCAACGGCTTTGGGCACTCCCCCGAAGGGTGCAGACTTATTGTCTGCAACCTTTGTGGGGAGTTGGGTCACCCCTTTAGCCGATGCCCCAAGGCCTTCAGGGGGCAGGAGGCGGGGGGTGCTCCCGACCCGGCCGGGGCACGCGCTGGGGCCGGTCATGCCCCGGGGGCGGCTGCTGACGCCCCTGGGGCCCAGGGCGAAGAGGGGTCGCGTCCTCAGAGGCCTCCCAGGCGTAGTCGTGGTGAGACGGGTCCAGAGGGGGATGGGGGTGGGAGTAGGGGTGGTGCTGGTCCTCCAGGACCAGCTAGTGAGGACCAGGGGGCTGCAGGGCCTAGTGGGGCCCCCAAGACATCTGGGGCCCCGAAGCCCAAAGCCAAGAAGCCCCCTGATAGGGCCCATCCCGTTTACCCCCCTCCCCCAGTCATTCCCCTTAGGGACAAGAAGCCCCCTCCCCCCCGCCCCCCCCCCCCCCCCCCTTTCCTCTCCCTCCCCCCCCCTCCTCCTCCCCTTCCCATCCTCCTCCCTCCTCCCCTTCCCGGCCCCCCCCGCCCTCTCCCACCCCCCCCCGTCCCGTATCCCCTTCTCCCCCCCCTGCACACACCACACACCCCGGTCCTTCAGAGGCGGTCCCCATGGACCTGTCTGGACCGGGGAGGAAGAGGCAGGCCAAGGATGCTGTCAGCGGCCGGTCGGAGGATGAAGATGGGTTCCCTCCTGGCGGCTGGCAGCTCCAGCAAAAAAAGAAGGGCAGGAAGAAGAAGAAAGTCCCAGTGCGGGTGGGTACGGGTGGCTCTCGGCCAGGGCCGAGTCATGGGGTTGAGGGAGGGATTGGGGAGTGGAGCCACTTTGGGATCCTATCCTCGGAGGATTCCGAGGGGGATCCGGGTGTTTGAGAATGAATGGTATGTAGAGGGGAGTGCAATGCCAATTACTTAAATGGCTGTACCCGCTCCAATCCGCCTTGCGACTATTAATGTCGCAAGTGTGCGTTCTACAGCGGCTCGCTATGCGGCCTTCAGTTTTTTCGGCCAGATTGAGGTCGACATTTTATTTTTGCAAGAGACCTGGCTGGCATCTGTGGCAGAGATGCACCTAGCGAAGAGAGAGTGGAGGCACGGGCCCTCTCTCTGGTCTCTTGCGGCCGAGCCCTGTAGTGGAGTCGCGGTCCTTTTTAAGACCGGCCCGGTGGCTTGCCGGCGAGTAATTGAAGTGGAGATCGGCAGGTGTCTCGTGGTGGACGTCGTCGTGAGGGGGGAATTCCTCCGGCTGATTAACATCTACGGCCCTCAGTCAAAGAGGGGGAGGAAGGAACTCCTTGCGGCACTGAAGCCTTACTTGTTCACGTCCCAGCGTGTGGTCTTTGGCGGTGACTTTAACACCGTCACCAGGTCAAAGGACCGGGCAGGTGCCACTGGCCCCCTGGGATACGATAGCAACTTTTTGAATAGCATAGCGAGGGAGGCCGGGTTGGTGGATGTGCACGTGCAGCACCTCCCCAACAGCACTGGTTTCACTTATGCCCGAGGTAGTTGTAGGAGTAGGATAGACAGGTTTTTTTTGAAGGGGGACTCGTCCTTTACGGCTCCTGAGCTGTCTGCGGTCGAGTTCTCCGATCACTGTATGGTGTCTGTCACTCTGAATGTTGCCGACAACCCCCAGAAGGGTCGAGGCCTGTGGCGCCTGAATGGGTCGCTGCTCGAGGACCCTGAAGTCAGGGAGGCCTTTGAGACCTTCTTCACGGAACAAACAGCGTTCCTGGAGAGCGGCTGCCCCCGCCAGGAATGGTGGGAGGTGGTTAAGAAAAGGTCGGAAGACTTTTTCCGTAGGATCTCGAGGCACCGGGCAGCTTCCCGCTACCTGGCCTATCAGAGGTTGAGAAGGCAATTGGATCGCCTGGTCTCCTCTGGTGGCCCTCAGGAGCAGGTCTCAGAGCTGAAGCGTCAGATGAAGGAGTGCCAGTACGACCGTCTCGCTTCCCTGGTCCTTGAGAGGGATTACGGGAAATTCACCACCCCGGATCCCTACAAGAGCTGTGGTGAAGCGGTGAGTGAGAAGGTGGTACATGGCCTGATTGACTCCTCGGGGTCTCTGGTCCGGTCCAGATCGGGGATCCTGGGGGTCATCGGAGCCCACTTTTCCGGTATCCTTCGGAAGAGGCCTTTGGACCTGGGGAGAGCCAGGAGATATCTTGATGAGACCCCGTTGGGGGCGGGGTCCGATCTCCCTGACTCTTTGACAGAGTTGATCTCGACGGCTGAAGTTGAGCAGGCGATTGATTCTTTGTCACCTAAGAAGTCGCCGGGGCCTGATGGGCTCACGGCCGAGTTCTATAAAACCTTCAAGAGCCTCTTGGCTCCTCACTTGAGGGAAGTGTTCAACGAGTGTTTGGCGGTAGGTCTGCTCCCTCCCTCAATGAGAAGGTCAGCCCTGATCCTGCTGTCAAAGGGGAAGGATCCGTCCCGGGTGGAGAATTGGCGTCCTATCGCCCTTCTCACCACGGATAGGAAGATCCTGGCGAAGATCCTGTTCTTGCGTATGTCTGCTGTCGCAGACAAGTTACTGTCCACCTCTCAGCACTGTGCAATTTCCGGCCGGAGCACTTTTAGTGCCGTCCTGAACGTCCGGGAGGCCGTGGAAAGGTGCAGGGCAACGGGAGAGGGACGGTATCTGCTGGCCCTGGATCAGGCTAAGGCTTTTGATCGGGTAGACCACGAGTACCTCTGGCTTCTCCTGGGGAAATACGGCCTGCCCGCTCGATTTATCAATTGGCTGAAGGTTTTGTACAGGGGGGCGGAGAGCTTCCCCCTTGTGAACGGTTGGGTGGGTCCTTCCTTTTCGGTGGACTCTGGTGTCAGGCAGGGCTGTCCTCTGAGTCCCCTGCTCTACGTCTTTGCGGTCGACCCCTTCGTGAGGAGGCTAGACTGCGAGCGTGTGAGGGGGGTCGCGGTGGCGCCCGGCAGTGGCCCGGTTTTTGCGGTTAAGGTGGTGGCCTACGCGGACGACGTCTCGGTGGTGGTGTCTAGCCGAGAGGAGGCCCGGTTTGTGGAAACGCAGATCGGGGACTACTCCGAGGCGTCCAGTTCGTTGGTCAACTGGGACAAGAGCGAAGTTCTCTGGTTGGGGAAGGAGGGTGAGCAGTTCGCCCTCCCGGACGTGTTCCCCCGCCCCCAGCCAGAAGTTAAGATCCTCGGCATCACATTTGGCCCGGGTGACTACCCGAAGCAAAACTGGGAGCGGCGGCTTGTGGGTGCCACCCGGAAAGTCAACGCCTGGAAAGGCTGGAAGCTGTCACTGAGGGAAAGGGTTAGCCTGGTGAAAACCTACCTGCTGCCGGAGTTCCTCTATGTCAGCTACGTGTGTCTTCTGCCAGAATCGCTCTATACGCGGATCTACAGCCTGTTTTTCCTACTGTTGTGGGGCAACAGGCTGAATTTGATCAAGAGGGAGGTCACGTACCGGCAGAGGAGGGATGGGGGATTGGACATGATCAATCCGATGGTGTTTTTCACCATCATTTTTGTGAAGTTCAATCTTCAATCCATTTTTGTGGACGTCCCGACTCTGTGGGAGCGTTCATGCAAGGACTGGTTCCTCCTGTTCTTGGGTGGCTGGGAGGGAGGTGGGCGCCCTGGTGATCTTCGCAGATCCCATGAGTACCTACCCTCCTACGTTCCGACAGCCTTAAAGGTGCTGAGGCGGTGGCGGATAACTGCTCTGGAGGTGGGCTCCTTGGGTCGGCGAGAGCTGTACTCAAGGGTCATGACTTCGGACGTTCTGAAGCCACTGGCCTTGCGGGATTGCCCGGAGAGGGTCCTCGTGGAGGGGTTAGCTCTCCTGAATTCCAAGAGAATTCCCCTCAAGTTTTGGGATCTTGCGTGGAGGGCGTTCCACGGACGGCTTTACGTGAGATCCAACTTGAAGTGCAGGAACCTAGCGGACAGAGGCTGTCCTCGTCCCGAGTGCGGGGGGGTGCTGGAGACCATGGACCATTTTCTGGTCGAGTGCCCCTTTAACTCGGAGGTTCTTGAGGGGGTGGGGGATGCCATCGGCTATCCCCGCCTCCGGGCCTTGACCGTTCCGGAGAGGGTGTACGGCAACTTCAGAGTCCACAGGGGTTTTGATTTGTCGTCACTGTATTTAGTTAGCGTAGTCTGCCTTTACTACACTTGGCACGCGCGGTGTCTCCTGTCCACTAGGGACAAAACCCTGTCCGTGCATGAGGTGGTGGGTGACGTATATCACGAGCTGGTGAAGGTAAGGCGTCTAGAGGGGGAGAGGGTTGGGGACGAGAGGTGTGCCCGGCGGTGGCGGGGTTTCCACTTCCGGCCACCTTAAGGACTCTTCCGGGCCTCTTCCTTTCGGTGATGGGTCCTGGCTGTCCTTTACCCCCCCGTAGGGTTTTTGTTTTATTTTTGTGAGCAAGTGCGAGCACATTGCGCTCCAATTGCGCTCCCGCCTGCATACGATGCGCATGGTGGGGGCGTGTATGTGTTCGTGCGTGTGGTATGATTGTTGGTATGAATGAAGTGGCTCACTTTTAATGGGGGACCCTGATGAGGGGCGGCCGTAGGGAGTCCTGTCGATCGAGGCTCCGGGGGCCAACCCGAGGGATGTCTCCCATTCCTTCTTCTTCCTGCCCTAGGCCTGCCTCGTAGGATTGTGTGCAGGGACCCCCGCAGGTCTTCTCGGGGGTCAGCACGGCGAGGCCAGCGGTGCACAGTGTTATGTTTGTGTTTGAGTGTGTTTATTGTGTTGAGTTTGATTAATGTTATGTTTACCGAAGTTATGGTATGTTTTATTTTCATTTTCTGTATGTCATGTTTATGTTTGGAAGCTGTTTTAATTTTAATAAAAAACCTCCAGCCAGCCCGGGGCCCTCTACCCGGGCTGGGGACCTGTTGCATCCCCCGGGAGCGAGGGAACTCTCCCGGGAGGAAAGGCTATTCCTAGGCACCCAAGTCACCATCCTAGATTGGACCAGACCCCAGCCCGGGGAGGACACGGCTAAGCTGCAGAGGAGGAGGACCCGGGTGAAGACCCTGCTGACAGGCTGTGCGACCAAGAGAGGGGAGTATAAGGAGCGGATCGGGGAGCTGAAGGCTCGATGTGGAGACCTGTCTGCCCTGCTGACAGGGCTGTGCGACCGGGGAGAAAACGAGAAGGGGTTCCTGCTTGAAACCCGCCGGCAGATGGCGAAGGCAAGCCAGGAGGGGTCGCAGGCGGCAAGGAGGGCCTCGCAGCACCGGGCCCAGGAGGGCCGTGAGGAGGAGGATCTGGTGGCCAGTGGAAGCCAGGAGCCCAATGTGGACCCTACCCCCGTGTGCACCACCCCAGTGAGAGCCATAGGAGCGGAGGGTCCCCGGGAGCCTACGACCTCACCGTCCGCGACGGAGGCTCTGAGATGGCAGCTGAGGAGACCGCCATGGACATATCTGAGGACATCAGTATGGACGCTCAGGCGGACATTATTGGGGATGCCGCCGGAGCGGTGGGGGGTACGGTTGGCGGTGGGGGTACGTGTGTGGAGGGTGGGGATCAGGCGTTGGCGCCATTATCCACGTGGGTGGAGGAGGAGGAGGCCGGTGATGACCTTAGAGGTCAAGGGGCAGACGCCGGGAGTGTTGTTTTGGGAGGGGGCGGGGCTTCGGTGGGAGGGGGCGGGGCTTCGGCGGGAGAGGCCGGAAGTGGTGTGCGGGTGGCCCCGGCCCGCGATTCCGCGGACTTCCGGTCAGGGGGCGTGGCCTCCGCGGGTCGGAGGAAAGGGGGCGTGGCCTCCGCAAAAAGGGGCGTGGCCTCCGCTGGTCGGGGGGATGTGGGCGGGGCTGCGGCGCCGATCGCGGGTGATGTGTCTGAGAGTCCCGCGGTCGGTGCCCAGCAGGTTGGAGATTGGGCTGAGTGCCCTCCTGGTGATCTGGAGACTCCTTGCCCGGCCTTAGCATTCATCCGCCAGCTGGAGGGGTCGCAGCCATGTGATGCCATCCCGGCGGACCCCATCCCGGCTGGTGAGGATGGGTCAGGACCAGTGGAGGAGGGTATCCCGGGGGCCCCGCAGGGGACTCCGGTTGAGGCCCCCCCATTGGGCCTCCCCCCGTCTGCCCCAATACCGGCAGTGCAGGGGGAGGTTCCGGGGCAAGTTGAGGCAGGGGAGGCAGGTGAGGCATGTGGGGCTGAGGCTCATGTGGAGGTACCCCCGCAGGGGGATGGTGCTGGTGGGGGGAATGCTCCCCCGCCTGCTGAGGTCATCTTGGGGACCCAGGATGAGGCGGCTCTCCTGGATGCCCTGCGGCGGACCAGGTCATTCGCCCAGGTCGCTGGCTCCAGTGTGCCTCTGGACCGCCTGTATGGGCAGTTTGGGGCCCAGAATTTTCGGGTCCCGCCCGCTGAGCAGCCCCAGGGTGCTCAGTCCTGGCAACGGGGTACAGGTGGTCCAGAGCGCAAAAGGCGCAACGTGGTGCAGCTAAGGTGGGAGGGTTCAGGTGCTTGTCCAAGCAGGGGTCTGGTGATCGACTACCTGCTGGCCTTGCACTTTAAGGTGGCGGATCTCTTTGCAGTGATACACCCGTCAAACTCGCGGGAGTTTGACGTTAGTTTCACCACTCCTGTGCAGATGGAGATCTTCCTGACCCTTTATGAGGTAGTTAAGAGGTCTGAACCGTGGAAGAGTTTCCGGGTAGTTCCGCTTTCGCGGCAGGAGGATACCAAGAACGTCACTGTATTGGTGCGGAACGAGTCCCTCCCCCCAGAGGATATTGCCACCTGGCTGGGGAGGTACGGGCAGCTCCAGACGCCCCTTAAAAAGAACCTGGACGAGCGCGGGATCTGGACGGGGGCATGGTTGGTCAGGATCCGGTTAAAGCGTGTAGGCAACAGCGTGGCGCACCTCCCGGGGAGCGCCTTCATCGGGAGGGACCGGATCCTGGCCTTCTACTCCGGCCAGCCCCGTCGCTGCTTTAAGTGTGGCAGTCCGGCCCACCTTAGTGCTGATTGTACCATGCCCCGTTGCGTCAGGTGCAACGGGTTTGGCCACTCCCCCGAGGGTTGCAGGCTTATTGTCTGCAACCTTTGTGGGGAGATGGGGCATCCCTACAGCCGCTGCCCTAGGGCCTATAGGGGAGATGCGGCTGGGGGGATCCCTCATCCACCCGGGGCACCCGCTGGGGACAGCGAGGCTCCAGGGGCGAGTCACCAGTCCCCTGGGGCTCGCGATACAGGAGGGCCGCCTCCTCAGGAGCAGAGGCCTCCTAGGGCCCCCAGGCGCAGGCGTGGGGAGCAGGACCCGGGTGCTGGGGACGCCAATGTGGCAGAACCAGCACCACCACCAGTACCGGAGGCGGGGGCCTCTGGGGCTGGCAGCGCCCAAGGGGCGCAGCCCAAAAAAAAGCAAGGAGCCAAAAAGGCTCCCCTTAAGAAAAAGCCCCCTGGGCCTCCTGATGTTTCTCCCCCTCCGCTGTTTTAATTTTAATAAAAAACCTCCAACACTGCAGGAGGTGGCGCTGTTGAGCAGTGGCTGGAAGGAGGAGACTGACTGCTGAGGCTCTGCGCCAGTCTCATGCGGTGGTTGAAACCGGATCTAACCGGAACTACACTCCAAGGAAGACAGGGGTGTGTGTGGTGTTGCTCTGCTGCTGCTGCAGAGATCCAGGAGGAGGAGGGATGGCGTCCCTGAGCCCAGGGCCCTCCACTCGGTCTGGGAGCACTCCAAGCCCGGCTGGGCTCAAGAGTCTCACCAGGGAGGAACGGTTGTTCCTCCAGACACAATTTGACATCATGGATTGGACCAGAGCCCAGCCGGGTGAGGACGGTCCTAGGCTGAAGGCGAGAAGGGTCCGGGTGAAGGGGCTCATCCTGAGGGCCGCCCAAGTCTATGTCGTCAAGGCCGGGAAGCTGGGGGAGGTCCGGAACCAGCGGGACAGATCCTCCAGCTCCCGGCGGAGGGAGACGAAGGCGGCCTTCGAGACCCTTAGATCCCAGTGCCGGGACCTGTGGGACCTCCTGGTCGGCCTATGCGACCGTGGTGCAGACGAGCAGGGATTCCTCCAGGAGGTTAGGCGGATGGTCACCAGAGCCAACCAGGAGGGATCCCAGGCGGCCAGGAGGGGTGCGTTATCCCATACCCAGGTCCCGGCACAGACCCTGGAGGAGGATGCAGTGGCAGCAGTGGCAGAGGCAGCGGTGGCGGAGGCAGCGGTGGCGGAGGCAGCGGTGGCGGTGGAGGCGGTGGAAGCGGTGCCCCAGCAAGACCTGGGAGCTGAAGCCCCCGTGGCCGTGAGTGCAGAGGGTCCCCGGGAGGAGCTTGTGGCCCCCCAACCACAGGTAGGGGCCCGGGCTAGCCCGGGTAGGGTACCCGATGACGCACTGAGAGGCCCGGGGGTGGAGGTGACCCCCCCGCAGGTGGCAGTGGCGGCAGAGGCGGTAGTGGCGGCAGAGGCGGCAGTGACGGCAGCGGTGGCGGCAGAGGCGGCAGCGGTGACGGCGACAGTGGCAGGCAAGGCCAGTGCCAGGGTAGCCCCCCCAATGAAGCCCACCTATGCACAGAAGGCCGCGCGGGTGGCGGCAGCCAAGATGGCGGCCCCCGCTGCGGCCGCGTGTGTGGTGGAGGGGGGGCGGAGCCTGGCAGCTGATGGACTGGCAGCCCCCGGAGTGACGGACACAGCCTGTGAGGCCGGGGACTGTGGGGAGAGCGTGGGGACTGTTGGGGTGAGTGGGGCAGTGGCTGCCTCAAAGGGGGCACCACTGCCCGCTGTTGGGGGGCTGGGGGAGGGCTCAATGCCGGTGGGGGGTCGCCGGGTGGATGGAGGGGCCGGGGGGGGCGTGGCCAGCGGCCGGGAGGCGGCTCCCGGCGGGCCGTCATCGGGGGGCGTGGCCAGCGGCCGGGGGGGCGTGGCCAGCGGCCGCGCGTCATCGGGGGGCGTGGCCTCCGCGGGAAGCGGCCGCGTGTCCCCCGTGCAGGGATCTACAGCCAGTGACCCCGGCCTCTCTGCCACTTCCGGCCCGGGGGACTCCCCATTGGTGGCAGGGCAGGTGGAGGAGGACCAGGGGGAACCTATGGAGGAGGGAGGTGTCCTCCTGTGTGACATGGAGTGGGGGGAGGCGGAGATGGGGGATTTGAAGGCGGACTGCCCGGCGCTGGCCTTTATAAGGCAGTTGGAGGGCTCGCAGCCGGGTGGTCCGCCTGAGGATGCCACCGGTGGCAGGGGGGATGGAGATGTGGCGGAGACGGGAGCTCAGGGCCAGGCGGGTGAGCCCGCTGGTGACACCCCAGCACCCGTGGGCGATCAGGGTGCGAGCTCCCCTCCTCCCTCCTCCCCGGTGGTGAGGGCGAGGGAGCCCCGCCCAGTGGGGGCTTCGGTGGGTGGGGCTTCAGCGGGTGGGGGTGGGGCTGCCCCAGGGGGGGCACCGGTTCCTGAGGGGGCAGTGGGTGCGGAGGGTCCCCCTCCCCCCTCTCCCTCGGCTGCGCCGGGAGGCCTCTTTGGTGTGGCAGAGGAGGCGGCCCTCCTGGACGCCCTCAAGCGTACCAGGTCCTTCGCCCAGGTGGCTGGGTCCAGCGTCCCTCTGGGCCACCTGTATGGGCAGTTTGGGGCCCAGAATTTCCGGGCCCCGCCCGCTGAGCAGCCTCAGGGTGCTCAGTCCTGGCAACGGGGTACGGGGGGTCCGGAGAGGAAGCGACGCAACGTGGTACAGCTCAGATGGGACGGTTCTAGGTCATGTCCCAGCAGGGGTCAGGTCATCGACTACCTGCTGGGCATGCACTTTAAAGTTGCGGACTTGTTTGCGGTGATACATCCCGCAAACTCTAACGAGTTTGATGTCAGTTTCGTGACTCCTGTCACAATGGAGCGCTTCCTGACTCTTTACGAGCTGGTGAAGAGGGCAGATCCGTGGAAGGGCTTCAGAGTGTTTCCGCTGTCGCGGCAGGAGGAGATAAAGAATATCACCGTACTCGTGAGGAACGAGTCCCTCCCCCCCGAGGACATTATGACTTGGTTGGGGAGGTATGGACAGCTCCTGTCCGGGCTTCGTAAGAACTTGGACGAGCGCGGGGTATGGACGGGGGCTTGGTTGGCCAGGATCCGCTTGAGGCGCGTCAGCAACACCGTTGCGCACCTGCCCGGTAGCGCATTTATCGGGCGGGACAGGATCCTGGTCTTCTACCCCGGCCAGCCCCGCCGCTGCTTTAAGTGCGGCAGTCCTTCCCATCTGAGCGCGGATTGCACCATGCCGCGTTGCGTCCGGTGCAACGGCTTTGGGCACTCCCCCGAAGGGTGCAGACTTATTGTCTGCAACCTTTGTGGGGAGTTGGGTCACCCCTTTAGCCGATGCCCCAAGGCCTTCAGGGGGCAGGAGGCGGGGGGTGCTCCCGACCCGGCCGGGGCACGCGCTGGGGCCGGTCATGCCCCGGGGGCGGCTGCTGACGCCCCTGGGGCCCAGGGCGAAGAGGGGTCGCGTCCTCAGAGGCCTCCCAGGCGTAGTCGTGGTGAGACGGGTCCAGAGGGGGATGGGGGTGGGAGTAGGGGTGGTGCTGGTCCTCCAGGACCAGCTAGTGAGGACCAGGGGGCTGCAGGGCCTAGTGGGGCCCCCAAGACATCTGGGGCCCCGAAGCCCAAAGCCAAGAAGCCCCCTGATAGGGCCCATCCCGTTTACCCCCCTCCCCCAGTCATTCCCCTTAGGGACAAGAAGCCCCCTCCCCCCCGCCCCCCCCCCCCCTCGCCTTTCCTCTCCTCCCCCCCCTCCCCCCCCCTTCCCATCCTCCTCCCTCCTCCCCGTCCTGTCCCCCCCCTTCTTCTCCCACCCTCCCCCGTCCCGTATCCCCTTCTCCCCCCCCTGCACACACCACACACCCCGGTCCTTCAGAGGCGGTCCCCATGGACCTGTCTGGACCGGGGAGGAAGAGGCAGGCCAAGGATGCTGTCAGCGGCCGGTCGGAGGATGAAGATGGGTTCCCTCCTGGCGGCTGGCAGCTCCAGCAAAAAAAGAAGGGCAGGAAGAAGAAGAAAGTCCCAGTGCGGGTGGGTACGGGTGGCTCTCGGCCAGGGCCGAGTCATGGGGTTGAGGGAGGGATTGGGGAGTGGAGCCACTTTGGGATCCTATCCTCGGAGGATTCCGAGGGGGATCCGGGTGTTTGAGAATGAATGGTATGTAGAGGGGAGTGCAATGCCAATTACTTAAATGGCTGTACCCGCTCCAATCCGCCTTGCGACTATTAATGTCGCAAGTGTGCGTTCTACAGCGGCTCGCTATGCGGCCTTCAGTTTTTTCGGCCAGATTGAGGTCGACATTTTATTTTTGCAAGAGACCTGGCTGGCATCTGTGGCAGAGATGCACCTAGCGAAGAGAGAGTGGAGGCACGGGCCCTCTCTCTGGTCTCTTGCGGCCGAGCCCTGTAGTGGAGTCGCGGTCCTTTTTAAGACCGGCCCGGTGGCTTGCCGGCGAGTAATTGAAGTGGAGATCGGCAGGTGTCTCGTGGTGGACGTCGTCGTGAGGGGGGAATTCCTCCGGCTGATTAACATCTACGGCCCTCAGTCAAAGAGGGGGAGGAAGGAACTCCTTGCGGCACTGAAGCCTTACTTGTTCACGTCCCAGCGTGTGGTCTTTGGCGGTGACTTTAACACCGTCACCAGGTCAAAGGACCGGGCAGGTGCCACTGGCCCCCTGGGATACGATAGCAACTTTTTGAATAGCATAGCGAGGGAGGCCGGGTTGGTGGATGTGCACGTGCAGCACCTCCCCAACAGCACTGGTTTCACTTATGCCCGAGGTAGTTGTAGGAGTAGGATAGACAGGTTTTTTTTGAAGGGGGACTCGTCCTTTACGGCTCCTGAGCTGTCTGCGGTCGAGTTCTCCGATCACTGTATGGTGTCTGTCACTCTGAATGTTGCCGACAACCCCCAGAAGGGTCGAGGCCTGTGGCGCCTGAATGGGTCGCTGCTCGAGGACCCTGAAGTCAGGGAGGCCTTTGAGACCTTCTTCACGGAACAAACAGCGTTCCTGGAGAGCGGCTGCCCCCGCCAGGAATGGTGGGAGGTGGTTAAGAAAAGGTCGGAAGACTTTTTCCGTAGGATCTCGAGGCACCGGGCAGCTTCCCGCTACCTGGCCTATCAGAGGTTGAGAAGGCAATTGGATCGCCTGGTCTCCTCTGGTGGCCCTCAGGAGCAGGTCTCAGAGCTGAAGCGTCAGATGAAGGAGTGCCAGTACGACCGTCTCGCTTCCCTGGTCCTTGAGAGGGATTACGGGAAATTCACCACCCCGGATCCCTACAAGAGCTGTGGTGAAGCGGTGAGTGAGAAGGTGGTACATGGCCTGATTGACTCCTCGGGGTCTCTGGTCCGGTCCAGATCGGGGATCCTGGGGGTCATCGGAGCCCACTTTTCCGGTATCCTTCGGAAGAGGCCTTTGGACCTGGGGAGAGCCAGGAGATATCTTGATGAGACCCCGTTGGGGGCGGGGTCCGATCTCCCTGACTCTTTGACAGAGTTGATCTCGACGGCTGAAGTTGAGCAGGCGATTGATTCTTTGTCACCTAAGAAGTCGCCGGGGCCTGATGGGCTCACGGCCGAGTTCTATAAAACCTTCAAGAGCCTCTTGGCTCCTCACTTGAGGGAAGTGTTCAACGAGTGTTTGGCGGTAGGTCTGCTCCCTCCCTCAATGAGAAGGTCAGCCCTGATCCTGCTGTCAAAGGGGAAGGATCCGTCCCGGGTGGAGAATTGGCGTCCTATCGCCCTTCTCACCACGGATAGGAAGATCCTGGCGAAGATCCTGTTCTTGCGTATGTCTGCTGTCGCAGACAAGTTACTGTCCACCTCTCAGCACTGTGCAATTTCCGGCCGGAGCACTTTTAGTGCCGTCCTGAACGTCCGGGAGGCCGTGGAAAGGTGCAGGGCAACGGGAGAGGGACGGTATCTGCTGGCCCTGGATCAGGCTAAGGCTTTTGATCGGGTAGACCACGAGTACCTCTGGCTTCTCCTGGGGAAATACGGCCTGCCCGCTCGATTTATCAATTGGCTGAAGGTTTTGTACAGGGGGGCGGAGAGCTTCCCCCTTGTGAACGGTTGGGTGGGTCCTTCCTTTTCGGTGGACTCTGGTGTCAGGCAGGGCTGCCCTCTGAGTCCCCTGCTCTACGTCTTTGCGGTCGACCCCTTCGTGAGGAGGCTAGACTGCGAGCGTGTGAGGGGGGTCGCGGTGGCGCCCGGCAGTGGCCCGGTTTTTGCGGTTAAGGTGGTGGCCTACGCGGACGACGTCTCGGTGGTGGTGTCTAGCCGAGAGGAGGCCCGGTTTGTGGAAACGCAGATCGGGGACTACTCCGAGGCGTCCAGTTCGTTGGTCAACTGGGACAAGAGCGAAGTTCTCTGGTTGGGGAAGGAGGGTGAGCAGTTCGCCCTCCCGGACGTGTTCCCCCGCCCCCAGCCAGAAGTTAAGATCCTCGGCATCACATTTGGCCCGGGTGACTACCCGAAGCAAAACTGGGAGCGGCGGCTTGTGGGTGCCACCCGGAAAGTCAACGCCTGGAAAGGCTGGAAGCTGTCACTGAGGGAAAGGGTTAGCCTGGTGAAAACCTACCTGCTGCCGGAGTTCCTCTATGTCAGCTACGTGTGTCTTCTGCCAGAATCGCTCTATACGCGGATCTACAGCCTGTTTTTCCTACTGTTGTGGGGCAACAGGCTGAATTTGATCAAGAGGGAGGTCACGTACCGGCAGAGGAGGGATGGGGGATTGGACATGATCAATCCGATGGTGTTTTTCACCATCATTTTTGTGAAGTTCAATCTTCAATCCATTTTTGTGGACGTCCCGACTCTGTGGGAGCGTTCATGCAAGGACTGGTTCCTCCTGTTCTTGGGTGGCTGGGAGGGAGGTGGGCGCCCTGGTGATCTTCGCAGATCCCATGAGTACCTACCCTCCTACGTTCCGACAGCCTTAAAGGTGCTGAGGCGGTGGCGGATAACTGCTCTGGAGGTGGGCTCCTTGGGTCGGCGAGAGCTGTACTCAAGGGTCATGACTTCGGACGTTCTGAAGCCACTGGCCTTGCGGGATTGCCCGGAGAGGGTCCTCGTGGAGGGGTTAGCTCTCCTGAATTCCAAGAGAATTCCCCTCAAGTTTTGGGATCTTGCGTGGAGGGCGTTCCACGGACGGCTTTACGTGAGATCCAACTTGAAGTGCAGGAACCTAGCGGACAGAGGCTGTCCTCGTCCCGAGTGCGGGGGGGTGCTGGAGACCATGGACCATTTTCTGGTCGAGTGCCCCTTTAACTCGGAGGTTCTTGAGGGGGTGGGGGATGCCATCGGCTATCCCCGCCTCCGGGCCTTGACCGTTCCGGAGAGGGTGTACGGCAACTTCAGAGTCCACAGGGGTTTTGATTTGTCGTCACTGTATTTAGTTAGCGTAGTCTGCCTTTACTACACTTGGCACGCGCGGTGTCTCCTGTCCACTAGGGACAAAACCCTGTCCGTGCATGAGGTGGTGGGTGGCGTATATCACGAGCTGGTGAAGGTAAGGCGTCTAGAGGGGGAGAGGGTTGGGGACGAGAGGTGTGCCCGGCGGTGGCGGGGTTTCCACTTCCGGCCACCTTAAGGACTCTTCCGGGCCTCTTCCTTTCGGTGATGGGTCCTGGCTGTCCTTTACCCCCCCGTAGGGTTTTTGTTTTATTTTTGTGAGCAAGTGCGAGCGCATTGCGCTCCAATTGCGCTCCCGCCTGCATACGATGCGCATGGTGGGGGCGTGTATGTGTTCGTGCGTGTGGTATGATTGTTGGTATGAATGAAGTGGCTCACTTTTAATGGGGGACCCTGATGAGGGGCGGCCGTAGGGAGTCCTGTCGATCGAGGCTCCGGGGGCCAACCCGAGGGATGTCTCCCATTCCTTCTTCTTCCTGCCCTAGGCCTGCCTCGTAGGATTGTGTGCAGGGACCCCCGCAGGTCTTCTCGGGGGTCAGCACGGCGAGGCCAGCGGTGCACAGTGTTATGTTTGTGTTTGAGTGTGTTTATTGTGTTGAGTTTGATTAATGTTATGTTTACCGAAGTTATGGTATGTTTTATTTTCATTTTCTGTATGTCATGTTTATGTTTGGAAGCTGTTTTAATTTTAATAAAAAACCTCCAAACACCACTTCCTCTTCCTCCACAGCTCTCTAGCGCCAGTCTCATGCGGTGGTTGAAACCGGAACTACAGAGACGCCTGCTGGCTGCTGGGGCTTGCTGCGGCCGGTGGTGGGAAGAGGAGCCTGAATAGCTCCGCCTTCCTGGCCGCGGACGAGAAGGGTATCCCTCTGCGTCTCAGCTCGGCGGACAGCCTGGGAATTGTCCATGCCCTAAGAGATTGGACACTGCCAGCCTCGAAGGCTGACGCCGGAGATAGCGGGGTGGTGAGGTCATCGCTGCCGACTGATGACATGGCGGCTGCCAAGACCTGTTACTTGGTAGACTGGTCACGTGTCTGCAGGCTGGGCCTATAAAAGGTGACAAGAAATGAGTTTGGACGTGTCACCTATGATATACATACCTGCCACGAGAAAGCAGGAGCCCCCCGTGCCCCTGCGTTTTTTTTTTTTTTTTTTTTTTTACCTGCTGGAACCCTGATCAAGCTGGTGCAGGTGGACCTACTGAATCCGAATGACCTGAGAGAGTGTGAGAGAAAGTACCTATTTAAGAGCCTAAAACTGCTGCCGTCCAGAGCGACGGAACCCAACGTAGATGATAACAACAGGCGATAGTGACTTGAGTCGACTGCCGAGATCGCTGTGGGATCAAATGACAGATGACAACACGAATGACTGACTTGACATGTTGCCTTAACTGAATGAACTTCCCGTGACAGGGCCCGGCCCGTTCGTACCGTATGGGGGTGACTGTGGGCCGGACTCTGGAGCACGTACAGAAATGAGGCAACCATGAAACGAGGCCGACTGCCTGGGTACGCTGAGGCCGAACTGTGACATCCAGCTGCCACCGGGTCCGACTCCAAGCTCCCCTTTTTTTTTTTTTTTTTTTTTCGTAGAAATGCGGCCGGCCTAGGGCACGCCGGCGCGAATTCATACAGACGGGTGACCAATTAACGCCGGGGCGTGGTAAGGTGACACAGAAATGATATAACATGACAAGGGCAAGAATCAAAGTTTTTTTTTTTTTTTTTTTTTGCGACTCCGCCCCTGGCGCATGTATTGAAATGAGGCCGGGCCTAGGGCACGCCGACACGAATTAGTGCGGGGAAGTGACTGCATTCATGCCGGGCGTGGTAAGGTGACAGAAATGATATACCATGACAGGGGCAAGAATCAGGAATGTACGCAAACCAGTGATGCGATTCCGCCCTTGGCGCATGTATTGAAATGAGGCCGGGCCTAGGGCACGCCGACACGAATTAGTGCGAAGAAGTGACTGCATTCATGCCGGGCGTGGTAAGGTGACAGAAATGAGATACCATGACAGGGGCAAGAATCAGGAATGTACGCAAACCAGTGATGCGATTCCGCCCTTGGCGCATGTATTGAAATGAGGCCGGGCCTAGGGCACGCCGACACGAATTAGTGCGGGGAAGTGACTGCATTCATGCCGGGCGTGGTAAGGTGACAGAAATGATATACCATGACAGGGGCAAGAATCAGGAATGTACGCAACCAGTGATGCGATTCCGCCCTTGGCGCATGTATTGAAATGAGGCCGGCCTGGGGCACGCCGACCCGAATCAGTGCAGGGAAGTGACTGCATTCATGCTGGGCGTGGTAAGGTGACAGAAATGATATACCATGACAGGGGCAAGAATCAGGAATGTACGCAGCCAGTGATGTGATTCCGCCCTTGGCGCATGTATCGAAATGAGGCCGGGTAGTCGTGCATCTGGATCGCTCCGATCGGAGCATGCATGGATGCGACCGGACCAGGATCGAAGCGATGGCATGAACGCCCTGTTTAACTGATGCGAAATGATTTAGCATGACCGAATGGCCTGATACGTTAGCCATGTTTGAAATGATGAAATGATTGTCATGCTAACACGTGAAATGTTTCGACACGGTCGAAGTGATTCGTACAACTAGTATGCCAACAGTGCTACAGAATGTAAATAGCGATTCGGCACGCTCGCTGGCGCCACCGATTCGGATAATGGCAGGACATGAACGATACGTGTGAGTGCGAACGGCACCCGTGCGTGAGTCATGTTGAACGATTCGGAGACCGCGTAGCACGACCGCGTAAGGGAACCCTTGAGTGCCGGATGCGGCATCGGTCGGAGTGTTTGTGGCGGGCGGCCCTGAATGTGCGTGCCGCTAGATGGCTCCCGATCGTGTACAACAAAAAACGTGCGAGTAAGTGTTTAGGTTTCGAGACAAGCAGCGCGTGGTTCGTGAGCTACGCAGACCACAGTTTAGTGACATGATAAGCAGTGCATGAGAACGTAAAACATGGGAGCCGAAGCCCTACCTGCGACAGCCGAACCAGACTCTTTGTACGAACTGCGACTCGGCGACACGAGTGCGACACGAAGGGACAACACGACTTACGAACACGGAACGCGGGACTGCAACAAGAGGAGACGGACAGACGAAAACGGAGCTCACGAACCGGCACCAACAGCGCTTGTCTCGAACGAGTCGGTCCTAGATGTCTGACGTATCAGATATCACGCACAGGAAACCGACAAAGACCGGCGGCCTTTGGGCTGCTTAAATACCCTCCGGGCTCCTCCCATAACTTCAGGCCGGTACCCGGCCTTCCAATATATACATACATACATATACATAGATACAGTAGATACTGTATACACTCACAGGCCACTTTATTAGGTATTCCTGTTCAATTGCTTGATAACACAAATTGCTAATCAGCCGATCACATGACAGCAACATAGGCATCTAGACGTGGTGAAGATGACTTGCTGAAGTTCAAACCGAGTATCAGAGTGGGGAAGAAAGGGGATTTAAGGGACTTTGCATGTGGCATGGTTGTTGGTGCCAGACGGGCTGGTCAGAGTATTTCAAAAACTGCAGATCTACTGGGATTTTTACACACAACTATGTCTAGGGTTTACAGAGAATGTTCAGAAAAAGAGAAAATATCCAGTGAGCGGCAGTTGTGTGGATGAAAATGCCTTGATGATGTCAGAGGTCAGAGGAGAATGAGCAGACTGGCTCGAGATGATAGAAAGGCAACAGTAACTCAAATAATCACTTGTTACAACCAAGGTATGCAGAATACCATCTCTGAAAGCACAACACATGGAACCTTGAAGCAGATGGGCTACAGAAGAAAAAGACCACACCGGGTGCCACTCCTGTCAGCTAAGAACAGGAAACTGTGGCTACAATTCCCACAGGCTCACCAAAATTAGACAGTAGAAGATTGGAAAAACTTTGCCTGGTCTTATGAGTCTCGATTTCCGCTACAACATTCAGATGGTAGGGTCACAATTTGGCATAAACAACATGAAAGCATGGATCCATCCTTCCTTGTATCAACAGTTCAGGCTGGTGGTGGTGGAATGTGTGGGGGATATTTTCTTGGCACACTTTGGGCCCCTTAGTACCAATTGAGCATTGTTTAAATGCCACGACCTACCTGAGTATTGCTGCTGACCATGTCCATCCCTTTATGACTACAGTTTACCCATCTTCTGATGGCTACTTTCAGCAGGATAATGCACAAAGCTCAAATCATCTCATCACTGGTTTCTTGAACATGATGAGTTCACTGTACTCCAATGGTCTCCACAGTCACCAGATCTCAATTCAATAGAGCACCTTTGGGAATTGGTGGAACATGAGATTCGCATCATGGATGTGCAGCAGACAAATCTGCAGCAACTGCATGATGTTATCATATCAATATGGACCAAAGTCTCTGAGGAATGTTTCCTATATGATATGTAGATATTTTTCAGCACACCAAGGATCATTAATTTCGTCCAAACTGTTTTTGCCTGACTAAGGGGTCCTGCGTGGCTCTGAAATTTTGCACTACACCGTTTTGTTATGTGATCACTCTTCAATAAAAAAAAACATTTGGAATGTGTGCGATAGGAATATCGACTGAGGAATGTTTCCAACACCTTGTTGAATCTATGCCACAAAGAATTAAGGCAGTTCTGAAGGCAAACGGGGGTCCAACCCGGTACTAGGAAGGTGTACCTAATAAAGTGGCCGGTGTGTATATATGTACAGTACATACCTTACCTACTGTCTTCATCTGTACTTTTATTCTCTTTTTGTTTTTTTGTTTTCTCTAGAGCATACTCTCACCAGTGCAAACATAGAATAAGTTGTATATTTAGGTGCATTCTTTGATGTTGTAAAGTTCTATACAACTAATGCAATATAATATTGCAGTTTCTGATGAAGTCTTAATTTTGTAACTTTTTTCAGTGCTGAATTTTAAATACTAATAAATGAAACTGGGCAGCTTGCCAACTCAACAAAAATTGTCTCTCAAGGTTTTGGCCTCAGCAGGCTTGCTTAGATGGCATTTGCATGTGTTAATTGGAGGAAAACAAAAAAAAAAAAACTAGTACATAGACACCAGTAATTCTAAGTACTGGAAATTACAATCCAGTCTTCTTTTTAGCACAGAAAAATCTGAAAAGTAAAGCTAAGCACATAAAACTGCCAAGATGACCAGCATCAAGTGAAAATCAAATGCCTATACCTGTAGGTAAATTTAGAAAGCAATGTTCTGCATTATACAGTAAATGTTAGGCAAAGCAGTACAACTTAAAGTTTATATGTCCTGTTCTCAGGGCCAGTGCGCAACTTTTTGTCTACACAGGCAAAAGTGCATTTTGGTGTTACCTTTTGTAGGAAATGTATGTTTTTTTTTGCATATTATTTATTGCACTAGCACGTTTGAATGTTTATATATACTATATACAGCTATAACAGCTTCAACTCTGGGAAGGCTGTCCACAAGGTTTAGGAGTGTGTCTATGGGAATGTTTGACCATTCTTCCAGAAGCACATTTGTAAGGTCAGGCACTGATGCTGGTCAAGAATGCCTGGCTCGCAGTTTCCACTCTAATTCATCTTAAAGGTGTTCTCACTTATCCCTGTTTTTTTGGACCTTGCTTTATGCACTGGTCCAAATCATTTGGTGGAGGGGGGATTATGGTTTGGGGTTGTTTTTCAGGGGTGGGGCTTGGCCCCTTAGCTCCATGGAAGGCAACTTTTAAGGTGTCAGCATACCAAGACATTTTGGACAACTTCATGCTCCCAACTTTGTGAGAACAGTTTGGGGATGGAGTGCACAAAGCAGGGTCCATAAAGACAGGGATAAGTGAGTTTGGGGTGGAGGAACTTGACTGGACTGCACAGAGTCCTGACCTCAACCCAAACAGCTTTGGGATGAATTAGAGCGAAGACTGCGAGCCAGGCTTTCTCATCCAACATCAGTGCCTGACCTTACAAATGCGCTTCTGGAACAATGGTCAAACATTCCCATAGACACACTCCTAAACCTTGTAGACAGTTTTCCAGAAGATTTGAAGCTGTTATAGCTTTATTATATATGCAAAGGGTGGGTCAACTCAATATTACACCCTACGGACTAAGACTGGGATGCCATTAAAGTTCATGTAAAGGCAGAAAAATTTTGACAATATGGTGTATATTAAAGGGATTGTAAATGTAAATAAAATAAAAAAACATGTTATATTAAACTTACATGCTTTGTACAATGGTTTTGCACAAAGCAGCTCCGATCCTCCTCCTGTCAGGTCCAACATCGGCTCTCCTGGTTCCTCCGCCCTGCCAAGTGACCCCAAAGCAAGCCGCTTGCTATGGGGGCACTTATACATGCTCACTCCTGAGATACCTCTTTGTGTCCACTGACATACAGAGCACAGCACAGCCCCCTCTTTCAGTGCGCCTGCACGCCGTAGACAGAGGCATGCAGGTGCACTGAGAAAGCCGCTCTCAGCGGCGATATGCTGTGAGTGGCGGCTCCCGTGCGCATGCGCGGGAGTGATGTCATTGCGGCGTCGTCAAATGACAGCGCGGGAGCCACAAGACCCACCAAGAAGATGGAGGCTCCGTACACAAGGGGGCAGCGGTGACTTTGCTGGCTCCTGTGTCAGGTAAGTGACACATAATAGACTACTATGCGATGCATAGTAGTCCATTATGCTTTACCTTTACAGGGAAACAAAGAGGAAGTAAACCCATTAGGGTTTACTTCCTCTTTAAGTAAGGTAAGAGTAAATAATTACTATTATTCAATATATAATATATATAATATAATTCAATTATTTACTGATTAATATAGTTGACAAGACAAAATATCTATGAAGTCTAATAGTCAAAATCAATCATAGCTTTTCTCTTTTGGATGCTGCTGCTCCACGAAGGGCATATTGGCTATGGGAGATTTAAGTCCAGCTGTTGATTAAAGCTTGTCTATAGTTGTCCATATACAACCATTCACTATTCTTCAAGAGTGATTTACAACAAAAGAGCTTTTTTAACTTCTAAATCATTCAGAGAAACCTCTGCTGATTCTCTGGCAGCTATCTCTGCACACATCATTTTAACCAGGAGATTTGTATACAATTCTTCTTATATCAGTACCGTATTACTTAGTGGCTGGTATAAGTCTTCACCCAGAAAATAACTTTTCAGCACTATCTACACTATGCTCAGAAGTTGCTTGGTCTTAGGTATCTAAATAATGCCCTTGACACATTCCACAGTGCATTGTGGGACTACCCTGACTAGGTTATTGAACCCCTACCTTTGCACTGTCTGATATGCTGAGGGTAGCTGATTGATTCTTTTTATTTAAAGTTGAATTTACATACTCAAGAGCCATGGTTTGGAAGCTTTCAGAGCATTTTACAGCTACACATACTATTGGCATTAACTGCCACTGGATGATACATACTCTACATTTTGTAACTATTTGACATCTGAAATGCGTATATTGACATTCTTGGGCACATTCTTATACTGGGGGAGCATTAACCTATATTTCAGGTGTGAACAAGCAGCACATAGCAGTGAGAGTTTCTAGTTCAGTGACTTTGCTACCACTGACAACTGTAGTTATCAATCTAATAATCAGAAACCCGTATCATTTCCCATAATGTGATCAACCTATTAGGGTGGCCCAAACATTGTGAGCACTGGAAGTTTGTTTACAAAACTTTTAAAACAGCCTGCAGAAACCAGTACGTCTCTCTTTCGCTGCACACTCACTGTGCACAGAGAAAGGAATATGTTGTTAAAAAGCATTACAGTGGAAATTACCCCACTTATTTATTAATCAATTAAAAATGATGTAGGCAAGCAAATGAATCATAAGGTCATTGTCAAGTTAACGGATGCATACTGAGGCTGCTAAATTTGCTTCGGACATCTACACTTCAGCAACCTTTACTCATTAAGGATAGTTGTTGCAGTTTTTGGAGGGGAATGTACTTTAACCACTTGACCACTGGGCAGTTAAACACCCTTCCTAACCAGACCAATTTTCAGCTTTCGGTGCTCTCACACTTTGAATGACAATTACTCAGTCATACAACACTGTACCCAAATTAATTTTGTGTCCTTTTTTTCACACAAATACAGCTTTCTTTTGGTGGTATTTGATCACCGCTGGGTTTTTTATTTTTTGCGCTATAAATCAAAAAATACAGAAAATTCGTTAAAAAAAAAAAAAAAAATTATTTGTTTCTATTAAAAATTATTGCAGAGTATTGGCAGAGTATTGGCGAGTATTGGCAGAGTATTGGCGAGTATTGGCGAGTATTGGCAGAGTATTAGTGTTGCACAGTATTGTTAGAGTATTGCACAGTGGTTGCAGAGCATTGCACAGTGGTGGCGGAGTGTTGCACAGTGGTGGCGGAGCGTTGCACAGTGGTGGCGGAGCTTTGCACAGTGGGGGCAGAGCGTTGCACAGTGGGGGCAGAGCGTTGCACAGTGGGGGCAGAGCGTTGCACAGTGGGGGCAGAGCGTTGCACAGTGGTGGCAGAGCGTTGCACAGTGGTGGCAGAGCGTTGCACAGTGGGGGCAGAGCGTTGCACAGTGGTGGCAGAGCGTTGCACAGTGGTGGCAGAGCGTTGCACAGTGGTGGCAGAGTAGGCAGAGTATTGCACAGCGGTGGCAGAGCATTGCACAGTGGTGGCAGAGTAGGCAGAGCATTGCACAGTGGTGGCAGAGTAGGCAGAGTATTGCACAGCGGTGGCAGAGCATTGCACAGTGGTGGCAGAGTAGGCAGAGTATTGCACAGCGGTGGCAGTGTATTGACCAGCGCTGTGGGCACTACACATCCAGCCCACAGCGCTGGTCCCGTCTCCCCCCCCCCCTCTCCGCTTCTCCCTTCTCTGTACCGATCGGTACAGAGAGGGGAGGGAGGAACCGGCGTCATGACGTGACGCCGGTTTGTGTACATGTGATCGCTCCGTCATTTGACGGAGCGATCACGTGGTAAATGGCCGCTATTAGCGGCTGTTTACCGTGATCCGTGATGCGCCGGGTCCTCGGGACCCGGCGGTCACGGATGTTCCCGAGTGCGCGCCCCAGGGGGCGCGCGGGAGCAAGTGTCTGAGAGGACGTCCGTAGGACGTCCACTCAGGGAAACCCGACCGCGCTGTAGACGTCTTTCGACTATAGCGCGGTCGGCATGTGGTTAATATCGTATGATTGATGGGGATTAAACGCAGCACAGCTTAAAATAATTATAAACCACTTAATAAAAAAAAATATAGACAAAACAGAGGTTTTTACATTTCCCTTGGAGTTCTTCTCTATATTGCCCAATACAACTTCAACATTTTCATGACCCTTTTTTATATTAATTTACTCTATTCAGCATATTCTTAATTCAGAATGTTGCTTATTTAAGCTGTCCTGCAAGGACATACTGTATAATCTATTGCTTACCAGATACAAGACATTGGTAAACGTCATGTTTTATATACAGTATAATACTCCCAGTAATCAGTGATAAGAGTCAATGCATGCAGACAATGCATTCTCCTCTAAAAACTGTGAAGCTGGTGGTGACAGATTAAAAGTTGCTATAATTCATGGCAGATAAGGCATTGTGTAAAAACATGAGATTGCTGACTAAAAGGCAGTACAGTGCAACATTTAAGTGGCCGTTTATAACAATAATATTGTTTAGGATTTTTGGCAATAAAAACGATCCAGTTATTTTCTTTAAACAATGAAAAGGAGAAAGCATGAATATAAAGGCTGAGCTAAGATAGCCATAACTATAAAATGTGAGTGATGGGAAAATCAATAAGAATATTTTATTACACTTTAGGCTGGAAACATTACTTTTCCAGTCGGTGAACACTCTGCTTGTGTTTTTATAAATGTATTTTTCTTCTGCTATTATTTACAGTACTAAAGGAAATATGATCCAAATGTGTGACATCAGATTGCTAATGAAAGCTTTATAACGCATGAATTAAACATAAAGTATTTCTTTATTTGACTATTTTTTGCATCTGTTTCCACTTTTTTCTAAATTAAAAGAGGTACAGAGTACAATATCAACACAGCAATAATAAAGGAAAACAAAATATGTTAACAGAGACAATACAGTATATTTAGAATACAATAGTGTAGACATTAATATTTGAGTTTAAACCCAGTTCCACAATGTTGAAAGTGAAAGATTTAATACAGTGCCTTGAAAAAGTATTCATACCCCTGGAAACTATTTTTTTAAAGTTTCTTCAAACAGTAAGTAATTTGCGATTTGGGCTGGATCACAGTGGCTATAGTTTGATAATTATTTATTATAATGGACTAAATGAAAAGAAGCATCAGAGTGGGAGAGTTTACTTCCTCTTTAAGGACTGTCAATGAACTTACAGTATATAATGGCAAAGAGGGGCAATCTGTAAGCAAATGTCTGCAGAAGCTGGAACCTCTCTTGGAAAGAACTGTTGTCCAGGACTTTTTTTTAAAATAAAAAACAAGAAATATATACCTTCCTATTGGTTCCTATAAAGTTTAAAAACTTGGATCTAGACTTGGGGAAAGTTGAGGTATTCCACTAGTGTAGTTTGATTTGAAGAGTCGGGCGGCAGTTTCAAGTGCTTGTTGCACAAATGCTATATATACATTTTAACCTCATGGTGGAAAAAATAAGAGGTTTATAACTGAAAGGCAAGGGGCAGCACATGTGACTTGAAATGGAGAATGGAAAATTAGGACTAAGAAGTGTGTAAGACCCTATGGGCTGAGATTATAATAGGGTGCATGCCATTCATTGATTTAAATAGATATTTCAAAACATGACCACTAAAACTTCCCTTTTACATCACTAAAAGGCAGAAATAAATTCTAGCTCCAATTATTTAAAAAATGCCTGAACATTAACTTCCTGTGAATTTTCATTGCATATTTGTACCCTCATCTGTGATTACAACAATCGTGCTGGTCATCACCCAGATTTGTATATGTATAGTCAACTCTACCTGTTTTGTCTGCTGCATGCCTTGACTTCTGCCTATGCTATAACTCTAAATGAGCACTTCTACCCTGACCAATTCCCTTATCATGACACAGTGCTGCCCGTGTTACTACTGTGACAAATTTAATAAAAGATGAAACAGACTTCTTAAATAGAAAAGTTCCTACATATTGTCAGAAAGTACATTTCTAGTATTTTATCCAACCTGAGTTATTTGTATGTAGAATTTAAAACGCAATATAGGAAAGATCTGATTGGGATTATCATACATTGGAATGGTAGGGTTAACAAATTAAAAAAAATTGACATTTCCAGCTTTAAAGAAAACTTTCACTTATAGAGTTCTGGAAGCTGCAATTGTCTTCCTGGTCCTGGACAACGTGTTGCTGAGGCTTCGGTCAGTCACAGAAGGAGCGGTGGAGAAGGTGGCCATCTGACCGATGGGTTCAGACAAATTTTTAGTCCGCAGCCCCAAGGTATGATCAGTTCCAGCAACCATCGCCAGCGTCTGATTTACATGGTCCAGGAATACCTAGGGGCAAGGTCAGACTTGGACACCTTTCCCACCCAAAATCCTCTGGGTTACTGGGTCTTGAGGATGGATTACTGGCCAGAGCTTGCACGGTATGCAATTGAGCTACTGGCCTGTCCTGCATCCAGCTTTCTGTCGGAACGCACTTTCAGTTCTGCTGGAGGCTTTGTAACCGATCACAGGGTGTGCCTGTCCACCGACTCGGTTGATCGACTGACCTTCATAAAGATGAATCAGTCTTGGATCTCCACCAGCTACCAAGCACCTGAAGCTGATGTAACCGAATAATTTTTTTTTGAAATTTTAGATCCCTTTAAGACTGCCTATGCTGATGCTGAGTGACTATCCTGTTATAATGACTGACTATCCTCTTCCTCCCCCTCATTGATCCTGCTGATAGCTTGGAAGAACATTTTTGGTTCTGGGCGCCGCCACCAGTGGCTAAGGCTCAATTTTTCAGGCTTGTAATTACAATTTTTGATGAAATACTTTGCAGCAGGGCTCATTCCTGTGCTCCAACTAGAGTATCTGTGAGGTGTTGAAATATCGTGGCACCAGCACCAGTGCCTAAGGCCCAATTTTTCAGCCCCTGTTTAACAGGGGCGTGCAATTACAATTATTGATGCAATACATTGCAGCAGGGCTCCTTCCTGCGCTCCAACTAGAGTATCTGTGTGGGGTTGCAGTGTTCTGTCACCAGTGCCTAAGGCCCAATTTTTTAGACCCTGTTTAACAGGGGCGTGCAATTACAATTTTTGATGCAATACTTCGCAGCAGGGCTCATTCCTGCTCTCCAACTAGAGTTTCTGTGAGGTGTTGCAGTGTTGTGGCACCAGTGCCTAAGGCCCAATTTGTCTGCCCCTGTTCAACAGGTGCATGTAATTACAATTCTTGATATAATATTTCACAGTAGGGCCCGTTCCAGCGCCCACCAAGAGTAACTGTGAGGACTTACAGTGTTATGGCACTAGCACCACCACCACCACCACCAAAGCCCCATTTTTTTTACCACTGTTCAACAATGTCATGTAATTACAATTCTTGATATAATAGTTCACAGCAGGGCGTTCCAGCGCCCACCAAGAGTCACTTTGAGGGCTTACAGTTTTGTGGCAACACCAACACCTTGGGCCCAAATTTCTGCAGAGTATATAGGGCAGACCCCTACTTTCAAACATCCAACTTACAAACGTCTCCTACTTGCAAATGGAAGGAGACAACAGGAAGTGAGATGAAATCTACCCCTAAGAAGGGAAATTCTCTCCTGTAATAGTTGATATGGGAAAAACGTGTCTCCTCTCTCCACTGATGCTTTATTCCAATCCTTGTTTTACTAAAAAAAACGAATTTTCAAAAAACATTTGTCATTGGGACAGAAAGTGAGGTGAAATCTTCTGAAGAGGTGCACAGACGGAAAAAAAATGTTACAGGGGTGATAACCCTTCCCTATGTTTTCCAAAAAGCTTAAAAATAGATTTTTTGACTGGAGCTACACTTTAAAAATGTACCAGTTCAAAATTACAAACAGATTCTACTTAACAACAAACCTACACAGTCCCTGTCTTGTTTGCACCGCCTGTATACTGCTGTTCTGAGTATATAGGGCATTGGGGCCCCACGTCTTTCCTTTTTTTAATTTGGGTACGGGGTTACCCTTAATATCCGCACAAGACCCAAAGGGGCTGGTATTGGGCAGGGGGGCTACCCATGCCATTTTTCTCAATGATTCTCATCCATATTGCCGGAACCAGACATTACATTAAAACCGCAAGCAGTTTTAAATGACATTTTATTCCGTTAGAAATGTCATTTTGTGCAGGGACTGTTCTAAACAAGGGAAACACATGCCACTTCACAGGCATACTATAGACACCCCCCAGGCATGATATTTAAAGTAATATTTCACTTTTTTTTACTTTAAGCATCATTAAAATCAGTGCTCCCGAAAAAACGTTAGTTTTTAAAACTTTTTTTTGCATTGATACATGTCCCCTGCGGCAGGATCCGTGTCCCCAAACCCTTTTTAGGACAATAACTTGCATATTAGCCTTTAAAATTAGCACTTTTGATTTTGAACGTTCGAGACCCATAGACTTTAATGGGGTTCTAAAGTTTGCGCAAATTTTCAGTCCGTTCGCAGGTTCTGGTGCGAACCGAACCGGGGATGTTCGGCTCATCCCTACTGGCCAGCTTGAAGGTTCTATTTGGACCTAAATGGCCATGGTAGTCGTGAAGAGCAGCCAACACTATCAATCAGTGTTTCTCAGGGAGGAATAGTTGACCAACACCCTCTGGTTCCTCATATGGGCCTTTCTGGTATATTACTCTGTCTTCCAACCTCATGCCTTCCCATTGTTTATGGGCCACTTTAGCTCCCTCAATGGAACTATTTAACAGCATCTGAGGATCCCGAACCGACAAGGATTTCTTTATAAGGCCCAATGGGTCTTCACGTTGATCTCCCCTCATGTATTCTCTAGTTAATTGAGGCAGCTCTTCACTACGCACTTGTGTCAAATCATAGTATTATCTTGGTACTCCAGTGGGGGTAACCCCCACGGCTTCAGCCCCTGTCACCCCTTTATGCCCTTTATGCCTGTGCTCTACTCCCTGGCATACAGCCAGTACTCCCTACTTGTACCGTATATTGACAACAGCAGTAGCAATGTCCTCATATCTTCTCAAGCCTGTAAGAACAAGTAGAATGACCTTACTAGATACTGGTTACTCTGAGCAGTATTGAGTGGACTCCATGCTGACCAAGATGGTGGATGTGCATGCATGTGGCTGGGCGGAGGGCAGTGTACATGCCTCAAGTGGATGGGACATTTGCACTTCTCCCTCCCACTCCTGTGGATGCCCTCCCCTTTAGTGTTGTCATTTCCTGTGTGGTCATTTCCTGTGATGTCATTTTTCATGGAGGAAGCGATTGGCTGTTGGGGCCATGACTTCCTATTTGTCATTTCCTTTTGTTGTCCATGAATAAAAAGTGTCTGTGCTCAGGAGAGGCAGTCGAGCGATGGAGCTAAGAACGTGAGGATGGTGACTATGCCTGTTTACTTGGGGAAATGCAGGAGACGGGTTGATAAAGATGCATTATACCAAAAGGCTGAAAGGGCGCTTAATAGCGCAGGAGACATGGATTACACATAGCGTATAGCGAAATCTCCACGACACTCTCTACTTGTATCAAGACTATTGGAAAAGGCCCTACCAAGTTCTTTGGCAAATTTCCAGCTGGTGACTCTATAGTTTGGGTCCTAATTAGCTTCTTGATCAGAAAGGTGTACATTTATTTCCCATGTCCGTCTATCCGTCTATCCTTCCCTGTGGGTCCAGTTTTCTTTTTAACAGGCAAGGGAGCGAAAGAGGTAGCAGACGATCTTTCGTTTTTTTTTCTTATCGCAGTTTTTCCTAGGAACTCTCAACTAGCTCCCTCACAGAGGTCCCTTTAAGTTTCCCACGGCTTTTGGAAAAGCAGCTTCTCTTATGCCCCGTACACACGGTCGGAATTTCCAATGGAAAATGTCCTATCGGACCATGTTGTCGGAAAATCCGACCATGTGTGGGCGCCATCAGACTTTTTTCGGCGGAATTTCCGTCGGAAACAATTTGAGATCCTGCTCTCAAATTTTCCGACAACAAAGTCCGATCTGACATTTTCCGATCGTGTGTAGCGAATTCCGACACCACGCCCACACAAAGTGCCACGCATGCTCAGATCAAATTACAAGACCAAAGCTATTGGCTACTAGCCTCTACGTAGTTCCGTCGTACGCAACGAACGTCACCACGTTCAGAATGATCGAATTTTCCGACAACTTTGTCCGACCGTGTGTATGCAACACCAGTGTCAGACAAAATCCGTCGGAAAAAATCCGACGGATTTTGTGGTCGGAATTTCCGACCGTGTGTATGGGGCATATGACTTTTAGAACTTCCGTGAGTAATTGTGGGCTGATTCCAGCCTTGGGGCACTTAGCCCAGAAGTGTCCAACTTCTCCAAAGCCATAACATTTATTTTCTCACACTCAGGGAAGCTTTGGTCCCCCTTGGTGAAATCCTTGTTCCTGGACCTTTGCTTGAGTTTCCGTTACTCGCATTAGAGCATGACACATCTGAGTTTGGGCTTGAGTTACCTGGGTCATCAGCTCAGCTGGTCCGAGTTCAACCACCGGCTTGTTAGTATCAGGAATGGTCAGCCCAGCCTGTTCTGACTCAGTTTCACTGTCCTTATCTGAGAAACCTGCTTCAAGCTGGAAGTTTGGGCAACTACTTTCTCCCTCTTAGCAGCATTAGAGCTCAATTCTCTCATTCCTTGACTCCTTTCTTCCAATAGAGCTTCCTCCCGCATTTCTCTTATCAATTCAGGATATGTGCGGACCACCTGGGTTCTTTTCAGTAATAACTTTAAGACAATTTGATGGTTCGGTTGGGCCACTTGCAGGACCCAATCTAAACAAGCTTGATCATCATCCTTGGGATCAATACCCTTTTTAACCTGTTGCCATCAGCCCACCGTCATATGCCTTGATGAACTTTGAGCGGGGATATCTGAATGATGCCTGTAGCTACAGACATCATTCAGATATTGCCGTTTTCAGCCGGCGATTCCCTACACCATAAGAGCACTCATAGTGGCTGTTCCACCGCTTGATCGTTCTTATGGCGCTCTATGATCGTCAGAGGCCGGGCGCGATGTTATGATGTCACCCGGTGGGTAGGTGTCTGATGGTTCACTTAACCTTTTACACATCCAAAAGCACATTTTAGGAATAAAATGCATACAACAGTGCAAACTGTGTAATACCCAGATGACCCTGATATGGTTAAATAAAACAAAATGCCATGATACTTTCAAATACCAAAAAAATAACTAAAAATTAACATCAACATATTATTTTTCATTGTAAAGTAGGGAATGGCTGCAACCACTGTTAGTTTTTTACCATCTTTGTCCCATTTGGGAGATTTCCTTTCACTTTCAGTCCTATAAACACAACAGGAATTCAGAGAAAGCCTTTCTTAGACAGTTGCCACCAAATCAAGGGTCTTTATTGGATGATTCCCCTACTTTTTCCATTCCGGTGAAAATTCTGACAGACGTACTTACCCATCTCCACCCTACTTTAAAGTATGACTGTAGGGTTCACCAATGCTGTAAAATGGATGCGGTGAGCATTGATTATTGGGGGATGTGGTGAGTGCTGAGTATTGTGGGGAGTGTTGTGGGGAGTGAGCTTCAGGTCCCTTGCACACATCATTGTTATTTCATGAGTGCCCTGAGAGCCCCAAAACATAGGTTAATCTATTATTTAAAATGCCTGCAGAGCTTGTATGTATATTCTCTGGTCAGCATTCTAACATGCTTATCAGCCACAGCCCTCTAGCAATCATGTTCTGTGTCTTTGGGTAGCTTTAACTTGCCTGAAATATGGCGCTACTAAAAGTTTTAAAGAGTACAGAAAATAGAATTTGGTTTACTGGATATGATACAAATGTATTCATTTGATATACTGTAACTTAAAATAACAAATGGTAGAAATGCAATAATTTGACCAAAAGAGAGTAATCAACTCTCTAATTGAAAAATGAATTCTATTCTAGCATTGTCATTATTATTATGGTATTGTTGTACATTTGAATTGTGGGAAAATTAAATAGAACTGCTATACTGCCCGACAAGGGAAGCACAGAACATGCCTTAATGGATAGAAGAATTTTTAATTATATATTTAATTACATGTAAAGACATGATCAGTTTTTTTTGTGTAGGTGGCATACTAATCTCATGCCTGTGATCGCAGGAATGGTTCAGCATGGCTAGAAGCAAAATTATCAACCTCAACATGCCCTGGGTATATTAGGAAAAAATAATTAGCAGTCATTCACTTGGTGTCTGAAATGTAATGGCGTTTAAGTTCTGCATGATGGTATTTATGCAGCTAGATTACATAGAAGGACCTTGGGGGATGTAATTACTAACGTAAACCAATAATGTTTTATCCTTTCATTCCCAGGGTCACTGTAAATGTTCTTTCAAAAAACACAAATAAAGAATAAAGATGCAGCCACAGGTTATAGGTATAAAGTATCATTTTAAATAATGCATATTGAAAAAATAATAAGGTCATTACTCTCTACCAGTTTTACTGGGTGTAATATGGTTTTACAGAAGAAAATCCATAAAAAACACATTTCCTAATAAAAAAATATTTATGATTGTGCAGTTACTCTGCAAAATACAAAATTGTCAAATAACAGCCCATACTTTTATGTATGGATAAAGTATATGTGTATGCAGCATATACACACAGATATGAATTAAAGGCAGTAGTTGTTTGAGTATATTAATGTTGAATTCCATTTAATACCTAACTAGTCTTACAGCCTTAAATCAGTATTAAACCCAAAAGCAAACATGTATTGTATTTCAGCTTACCAATTCTTAAGCCCCATACACACGGTCGGATTTTCCGATGGAAAATGTCCTATCGGACAATGTTGTCGGAAATTCCGACCGTGTGTAGGCTCCATCGGACATTTTCCATCGGTTTTTCCGCCGAACAAAGTTTTATCTCCTGCTCTCAAATTTTCCGACAACAAAGTCCTGTCGGACTTTTTCCGATCGTGTGTAGCGAATTCCGACGGACAAAGTGCCACGCATGCTCAGATCACATTACAAGACCCAAGCTATTGGCTACTAGCCTCTACGTAGTCCTGTCATAGGCAACAAACGTCACCACGTTCAGAATGATCGGATTTTCCGACAACTTTGTCCGACCGTGTGTATGCAACACCAGTGTCTGAAAAAATCTGATGGATTTTGTGGTCGGATTTTCCGACCGTGTGTACGGGGCATTAGACGTAAAGGCTGCATTTGTTTCCTTTTTTATGCTTTCTTTCTATCTTTTATTTTCAGCCGGCGATTCTGCCAGTAGGTCTGTTGTTTTTCACTGTCCTACAGATATAGCAGTTAGAGGGTTCAGACAAACCATTTAACACGGACAGGGGTGCTTTTCGATCGATGATCATTGTTTATTCATGTATGTAAATCCTTTTGTCCTAAAAAAGAATTATGGAGTTTGGCTTCAATGTGTTTATTGTATCTAAATCTGTTAGTCATTCTAACGCTACCCTCTCCCCAGACTGACAATGATGCTGTCCAATGGTGTTTCTGTTGCTTCTCTAATACAGGATGTGTATTACTGGCCAGATCACTAGGTGAAAACAGAGAGAAAAAGCCTACAATTGAAAATGAGTGAGAGAGGGAGAGAGAGCAGCACCACTCTGAGTGTAGTATTAGGGTTAAATCATTCATTTTAATGAATTACATTCAACTCACATTGAGTAGAAGGTATAGCGGCATGTGAAGTAAATCTTTAGGGCTCCTTTCCATTCAGCTGGGCAAGGGTGATCATCAGTCCCGGCTGCTCTGGTGGTAATTGAGACTCCGGGGTTGAGTGGGATCAGCATGAAGCACGTCAGCGGTGATGGACAGGAGGCATAGTCAAGCTTGCGTTCGGAGCATGCATGCTCCTCTCATGCCTGATGAAGGAGTATGCATGCTCCAAGCGCGAGCTCAACCATGTCCATCACTGCTGACGTGCTTTATGCTGATCACACTCAACCCTCAGGTACCACTGGAGTGGCTGGACTGAGTGAGTTGAATGTACTTCATTAAACTGAATGATTTAACCCTAATACTACACTCAGAGTGGTGCCGCTCCCTCTCTCAATTTTTTAAAGAGTTGTCTTCTACTCTATACAACTGGCTGCCGACACTGATACTGGCCAGAATCCTTTACAGGTCTGGCTTCAGTAGTATATGGACTCTTGCTCCTTAGGAGGCATCTCAGATTGTTTGAACTCTTTTAAATATCATTCACTAGTTGCAAATCTAACGCTCCATTTTTACCTTACTAATTGAAAATGAATGCAGCCACCACATATTATAATTTGTAAGCTGCAATATGTTACATTTTTTTTTTGTTTTTTAGCCCTATAAAATTGTCCCTTCCCCCCTCCTAACACCTATGCAAACTAACCTGTAGTATGATATACAGTATCTCGCAAAAGTGAATACACCCCTCACATTTTTGTAAATATTTTGTTATATCTTTTCATGTGACAACACTGAAGAAATTACACTTTGCTACAATATAAAGTAGTGAGTGTACAGCTAGTATAACAGTGTAAATTTGCTGTCCCCTCAAAATAACTTAACACACAGCCATTAATGTCTAAACCGCTGGCAACAAAGTGAGTAGACCCTCAAGTGAATGTCCAAATTGGGCCCAATTAGCCATTTTCCCTCCCCGGTGTCATGTGACTCGTTAATGTTACAAGGTCTCAAGTGTGAATGGGGAGCAGGTGTGTTCAATTTGGTGTTATCGCTCTCACTCTCTCATACTGGTCACTGGAAGTTCAACATGGCACCTCATGTCAAAGAACTCTCTGAGGATCTGAAAAAAAGAATTGTTGCTCTACATAAAGATGGCCTAGGCTATAAGAAGATTGCCAAGATCCTGAAACCGAGCTGCAGCATGGTGGCCAAGACCACACGGCAGTTTAACAGGACAGGTTCCACTCAGAACAAGCCTCGCCATGGTCGACCAAAGAAGTTGAGTGCACATGCTCAGCATCATATCCAGAGGTTGTCTTTGGGAAAAAAAACGTATGAGTGCTGCCAGCATTGCTGCAGAGGTTGAGGGGTTGGGTGGTCAGCCTCTCAGTGCTCAGACCATACACCACACACTGCATCAAATTGGTCTGCATGGCTGTCATCCAAGAAGGATGCCTCTACTAAAGGTGATGCACAAGAAAGCCCGCAACAGTTTGCTGAAGACAAGCAGACTTAAGGACATGGATTACTGGAACCATGTCCTGTGGTCTGATGAGACCAAGATAAACTTATTTGGTTCAGATGGTGTCAAGTGTGTGCGGCGGCAACCAGGTGAGGAGTACAAAGACAAGTGTGTCTTGCCTACAGACAAGCATGGTGGTGGGAGTGTCATGGTCTGGGGCTGCATGAGTGCTGCCAGCACTGGGGAGCTACAGTTCACTGAGGGAACCATGAATGCCAACATGTACTGTGGCACTCTGAAGCAGAGAATGATCCCCTCCCTTCGGAGACTGGGCCACAGGGCAGTATTCCAACATGATAACGACCCCAAACACACCTCCAAGATGACCATTGCCTTGCTAAAGAAGCTGAGGGTAAAGGTGATGGACTGGCCAAGCATGTCTCCAGACCTAAACCCTATTGAGCATCTGTGGAGGTGTGCAAGGTCTCTAACATCCACCAGCTTTGTGATGTCATCATGGAGGAGAGGAAGAGGACTCCAGTGGCAACCTGTGAAGCTCTGGTGAACTCCATGCCCAAGAGGGTTAAGGCAGTGCTGGAAAATAATACTGGCCACACAAAATATTGACACTTTGGGCCCAATTTGGACATTTTGACTTAGGGGTGTACTAACTTTTGTTGCCAGCGGTTTAGACATTAATGGCTGTGTGTTGAGTTATTTTGACGGGACAGCAAATTTACACTGTTATACAAGCTGTGCACTCACTACTTAACATTATAGCAAAGTGTTATTTCGTCAGTGTTGTCACATGAAAAGATATAATAAAATATTAACAAAAATGTGAGGGGTGTACTCACTTTTGTAAGATACTGTATATACTTAGTTATTTTCAGGTCACTCTGGTCTGGTCACATGATCTCCCTGTGTCAGCCAGTAGCAGCTGCAGTGGGAGAGGAGAAAGTGATCCTTTAATGGCTAGTAAAGCCTGGAGCAGTGACTTTACTCATAGGATTCAATAACTTATCCATTATAACCACTCTCTCCTCTCCTCTGCATCATTGCTGGATGACACAGGGGAGTCGGATCATGTGACTGGACCTGAATGGCCTGAAATAGGTACCTCTTTCTTACCAGGTTAGCTAGCATAGGTTTTAGGAAAGGGTAATGGATAGTCTTAGCTAATTGGGTGTAATTCCACTAAAATATCAATCTTAAATTTTAAACTACTGATCCAATGGGGTTGATTTATTAAGATCGGCAGGAGCCTTTGTTAGGGCCAGAGGTTTTTTTTTTCTTCTTTTTCAGGTCCAGCAGTGTGGCAGGTGGCGTGATTGACATTGGAATCTACTTCGAGGGACATTTTTTATTTTTATTTTTTTAGTAAAGGAATTGTAAAAAACTGTGTGTGTGTGTTTATTTATTTTTTACACTTTTTTTGGTGAATGGGTAGGGAAAATGTACCCTATACATAGGGGAGGGCAGCGATCTGGGTGGCCCCTTGTTAAAGGGGGCTTCCAGATTCCAATAAGCCCCCCATAGGGGGGTGCCCAAAAGCACCCCCCTATGTTGAGGGCATGTGGCCTGGTATAGGTCAGATGGGATGGGGGTGCCTGCTCGTCTCCTCCCTTTTGTTGACCTGTCTTGTTGCATGCTCAGATCTGGTATGGATTTTGGAGGGGCCCCTACGCTGTTTTTTTTTACATTTTGGCCTGGAGTTCCCCTTAAAATGAATACCATATCTCAATGGTCTGGTATGCATAGGGGGGGACCCCATGCTTTTTTTTAAACATTATTTTTAATTTGCAGAGGCAGAGCCCCCCACCCTAAAGCCCGCCATGTTGAGGGCATGTGGCCTGGTATGGTTCAGAAGGGGGGGAGCGCTCGCTCGTCCCCTCCCTTTCCTGACCTGCTAGGCTGCATGCTCAGATAATGATCTGGTGTGGATTTTGGAGAGAAACTCCACGCAGTTTTAGAAAAAAAAATTAATTACCGGTATGTTTTCTTTACATTCAGCTGATGAGTTATCTGTTGTTAAGGGTGCTGCAGCCGGCTTCCAGGCCTGTTCCTTAGCAACCAGGTCACTGCGATAAATGACCGCATGAAAATATGCACTAAATACCGCAGTATCAAAACTTTGCAGCAGTAGGTATTTACTGCTCAATTCTTAGTGAATTGCACTTTCAAATCAAATTTAACACAAGAGCAATTTTACTCCATTTTATTTGCCGTTATTTAACTCTTTGTGAATTGATCCCAATGATACTAACAAAGCTAGACAGTCACAACATAATTCTTATCTGCAATCACTTAAAATTCAGATTGTAGAAAGAGTTGACCATCCTACCAGAGGGGGTGATCCAAAGCATTTTTGATATTACAACTCAACACCCAGATTCCAAAGGGACTCAATTATGCGTTGGATGTAACATGGCCACGCCAGTCTCTGAGGTCTGTGAGTGTAAGAGTTGCGTTTTATGTACTGCAATACTGGCTGATTTTTATTACTGCTAGTGTACTGTTTTTATCTACTACATTCAGATAAATAAAATAATTACACAATGATACCTTACTTTTGTCATTTGGTGGTATCATTTGGTGGAATGAGCAGCACAATGTCCCCTAAAGATATTTGAGGAGAAGATCCCTAGCAGAGGAAGCAGCTACCATATTCTATATACCTATCCATCCATCCCTGCAAAGTGTGTTTGCTGCATACAGTATGGCAGTGCATGCTATTTGGTGAGTGTGCATTGCATGTGGGGAAGACAGCTTGGATCACAAGTGTACATTATTTCTTTCCCCACTGGTCTTTACTTTCACTATTTTACACAGTGATTACTAATTACTACACTATAAGAGTATTTTATTTTCATGTCATTGTTTTGATATAATACCAAGTGACCCTGAGGAGGTGACACCATTTGATACCAAATGTGGATGGGTACACCAGTATTCAACTACATAAAGCGTGTTTGCTGTACTCTTGATTGAGACAGCACTTGCTTCCGATAAGTTGCCACTTCTCTCGGTAATACACATGAGGACGTTTTAATGCTCAACTACTTTAGAAACATTTATGGACATTTCACTGATGATTGGACTTTTCTAATGATATGTTCACTTTTCGGTTCACTTTTTAATGTTATTGTGAGCGCTGCAATTTCTTAATATTTATATTGTATTGAGGATTGTATATTTCTCTAATTGCTAGCTCCTGTTATTGTTTATATTTTTTTGATTTTGGGTGTAGCGCTGATTTCATTTATATTTTGTTATATATATATATATATCAGTCAGCAGAGCTTCACCTCATTTGCTAAACTAGAATATAATCCCTCACAAAAAGAAAGGTCCCTCACGAATTCCAAAGTCCAAAACCTACCATGTATGGCTGAGAATTGTGCACCCACCATGCAGCCCCCACGCTAAATGGGAGCACACCTATGTGGGCTACATCTGACCAGGTTCTGAGAAGCACAAAGGAGCAGGATTACAAGTAGGCAGGTATGCATGGGATATGTTACAACACTGGAATGTTGGGCTTACAAGCAAGTAAAAATACTAACAAAATGTCAGAAACCATGAAATCAGACCAAGACAGAAGTACAGTTAAATCACACTTGTTTAATAATAATAAAAATAAAAAAAACACAGTCAAAACATAGCCAAAGTTCAGTAACCAGAACGGATAGTCAGTCAGCCAAGCCAGCCGTCAGGGCTCAAAGTAGTGGAACAGCAAGCAGGATCTGGAGCAAGAAGGTATGTCAGCAAAGCCAGTCTTTAAACAGGAACGCAGGAGATGTTTTTTGTGATGTTGACCAAGGTGAAGGCAGAGACCCTCTGGACTGGACGGCTTAAGTAGGCAGGACTGACGAGCAGTATATGAACAACAGCTGAGTAACTGTGGAGAGAGATGGGAGCTGGCATTTAGCCGACAGCTGAGTGGCCAGCTCAGAGAAGGAAGGGATGAGCCCAGCCCTGACACAACATTTATTTGCAGCACAAGGGTGCTGGACTCACAGGAAGCCAAAGGTACATGTTTATCAGTGGGAAGCTGGGCTTACAAGAACACTGAGGTGCTTTGGGATAATTCAACACTTTATAATCTACTTGAAGATACAACCAAAGGAGACTCAGACATGTCTTAAGCCCCATACACACGCGCGGATTATCCGAGGACCAGGTCCGTCAGACCATGTCCGTCATACTTTGTCTGATGTTGGTTTTGCGTACACACGGTCGGACAAAGTTGTCGGAAAATCCGATCATTCTGAACGTGGTGACGTTTGTTGCCTACGATGGGACTACGTAGAGGCTAGTAGCCAATAGCTTTGGTCTTGTAATGTGATCTGAGCATGCGTAGCACTTTGTCCGGTCGGACTACCATACACACGATCGGATTTGGTGTGATCGGACCGTGTTGTCGGAAAATCTATCCAGCAGGAGATAGGACTTTGTCCGTCGGGCAATACGACGTACACTGTCCGATGGTGCATACACACGGTCTGATTTTTCAACAACATTGTCCGATCGGACAGAATCCATGCGAAAATCCGACCGTGTGTATGGGGCTTTATTCTGGCTGTGTACCATTGTTTTACCCAAAGGTTATAGTTCTATCCTTTACATGGTTTGCAATGTCACTGAATCACAAATAATGACTCATAATGAGGTTGAACCTTTTCATTCACTTGATGACCAATTTGAGAATTTTGTTTCTATTGTATTTTTGTGTTGTAACGTCCATTTTTATTTGGCTCATATTTTCTGTATGTAAAACCTTGAAACCTTAATAAATAAAGATCTAAGCAGCTCTCTTCCTTATATGTGTCTGGTATCCTTCTGGCTGGCTCTCCGCCTTACAACTTTCTTCATAAAGAGGCTGTATGCCTATCATTGTTATGCTTCATCTTCAGTACTTTCTGGGTCATGTACCTAAAACAAGTACACAGTTCTGACTGTCCTCTAACTATGATGCTTACTTTATAGCATTTGCTACATGCTTGCCTGGGAAATAACTGCCTGGAAACTCTTCAGGAAGGTTGCTAATCCTGAAGATGCCCAGCACCCAAATGGTGCTAATCCTTAGGTTACTTTTCCCTAGGTAACAAACTGTATATGCACAGTATAAAACAGATTTTTGCTGCAGCAATGGTTGTTATGACCATGGAGAACATTAATTGCAGGATTGTCAGGTATTATTTAATTTAAAGTGGTTGTAAAGGCAGAAGATTCTATGCAGTAAGGTAAAAAAAGTTTCTGCATGCAGCTTCACCTGCAGCCCTCTAAATACATACCTGAGCTCCATCTTAATCCAGGGATGTGCCCCACGAGAGCCAATCAGAGCCAGTGATGCTGGAACAGGGGGTGGGGCCGATCCGTGCTTTGTGTGTTTTTATGAGGACACAGAGCAGGGCTTGGTAGCGAGCATGCATGAGTGCCTCCAGAGCAAGTAGCTTGCTATGGGTGCACTTGGTGAGAGAGAGGAGCCAGGGAAGCCAATGGGGGACCCGAGAAGTGGAGGATTGGGACTGCTCTGTGCAAAACCATTGCACAGAGCAAGTAAATATAACATGTTTTGTTTTTTAATTTAAAAAAAAATGAAGCTTTACAATCACTTTAAAGCTGCACATTGAAGTAGTTCTACTTTAATGATGGCAATAAAATGAAAAAAAAAACTTTTTATAGTTACTGACTTTATATGCAATTTATTCTCATTCTGCTCTGTTCTTATGAACTGCTTTCCCCCTGTGCTTCATCAATCTTAATACTATGATAACTTTGTATATATGAATATGTATATGAACTATGCAAGTGCATATATATTGTATAGCCACAAAGATAGAATAGATGATCAAATGGGTTCTAGGCAAGGTAATACCGTATGTCAAGCACCAGTCCTGAAAAGTAGTAACCTGCATATTAGAGAAAATGTATCTGATTTAGAATACAATTATACCTGCTATGATGTCAATGTATTGGGGTAAATTTGCAGAAACCTGATGAAAAAAGGAAGCCCAAAGCAGCTAGATTTCTAACCCTAATTGGAGCTTATGAAGTATGTGGCCCTGCAAGCACTACCTGGCTCAACAAAAGGTGAGGCAAGTAGAAAATATTCAGCCAAACAGTGACTGAATCCCATAAGATGCATTCACTGTTCAGCCATGCCACTATATTAAAATATTTGTGGGTGTTGCATCTGCCTGAATATAATAGCCAACATTGGAGATTTCTTGCTTTGAGCATGGATTTGGGAATCGACCAAATTTCTCTTAAGACGTGTATGGCTCGCTTTAGGAACATATGTTACATTACTCTTACCTTACAATAATACTGTCTAAGAATAGTTTTGAACTTTCCTCTTGCTAGTTAGAGGTCATGTCCCCGTGTTCTTGATCTTTAGTCATGGATATCCATGCATTAAGAATGCAGTAAAGACTGCATTATAAATAATAGCATTAACCAGCTTGATTATATCAGTGCTGTTCTAAATTCTATAATCATTTATCTCTACTGTGTGTTTGCTTTCACAGCTGGATACTTTATCATCATCTAAAACAACTGATGGGTTGCAATCAAGTTATTATTTAGCATTTTTAAAATACATGGAAGATAAATAATTCTGAAGATACAACACACAATCAAGCAATTCCAAACCAGAATACTGAATGCACAAAAAGGTAAGACTATAGAAACAGAATGCTTTTTTGCATAATAAGTTTACTAAATGTGAGTACATTTACTATGATTTCCCCATCAAAAACACTCCTTGTGAATATTAAAAGGTGACAGTGTTGTCTACCTACCCCCAGACATGCATTCCAAAACTCTTCAACCATGCCAGTATGCTATGAGAAACTACTACTGCAATTTGATATAATCAGAAACTGAAGCAGTCTATTGAGTAAGATTTCAAGGCATTTCAATGAATCAGTGTAACTTGTCAATGTCTAACATTGGCAAACAACAATTGACAGCACATGAGTTGTCAATTGGGCAGCTATATACCATCTACTTCTGTTATGTGTAAAACTTAATGCTTCAGTTGTATGATTTATGCACTCCATAGTGAGGGACATTGCAGTAGTGTTTTATCTGCTGGCATTTCATTCATTCAGAATGCCTTTATGTTCTATTGTTGAGTCTACTTATTGAACTTTGCTTTAGATTCTGGGTGGCTTTATATCAGACTGCATTAGCACTACCAGTAACAGTACCAGTACTAGTCTATTTGAAGTGTGTTGTGATGCATGGCTAAGAGAGACAATGTTGTAACCTTTTATCAATCATGGGGGAGTCGGTTTAATAGGGAGGTCTTAGAAACATTTTTCATATTTAATAACATTATTATGCATAAGATCATTTCATTTGACCATTTCTATTTTCTTACCTTTTTGTACAAAAAGGATTGCAATTTGTCTCCCCTTCAAGTTCTTTCACCCACCCAATAAATAAAAAAAAAACAAAAAAAAAACAAAACAATGTTTTAACTAACCTCTAAAGTCCATTGATCCACTGCAGCAGTCTGGATTTGCCACCGATGGACAGGCAATGGGAAGCACCCGTGTCATCAGGTAGTGATCAGCTGAACCTCACTTTCTGAAGTTCAGAAGACAGAAGACTTTGTACCCAGTGCACCAAGTGACTACTAGGGGAGGGATGAGAGCTTAGTGTGTGTAGGGGGGATTTGATTAAACCAAACTTAGCTTAAAAGTGAAACTAGACACATTCAGGCTTCAGAGCCATTGTCTGCTCCACTACATATAGAGTCCCTGACCTGGTTTAAACATGTAGTGGCTTTTTAGGGTAACTAAGGGGCTGCAAAGGGGACATACCTGGAGCAAAACTAGTGACATGGTGGAGTAAATGTTTTCATAGGTGCATTTTGCAACATGCCACTTGACTTGGAAATTGAACTCCACCTCCCTATATGGAGTATTATTTTCAGTATTTATAGTTAGGAAAGAGGATGTAGACTGCCTGCACTGTCAACAGTACAAAGACGGGTGAAGAGTTATGCCAGTTACAATATTTTATATTTTGATAATTACAATACCATTAATATCAATTAATGAAATGTTCTCATAATGCATATGCAAATCAAATAGCAAATTATTTAACAAGCATTGAAAGGTATTTTTACCCAGCACAAAGTAAAAGATCTGTGTTTTCTCACACAAAGACACAGTAATTAAATCTTCAATAAAACTTGATTGAGCAGAAAGCAATGATACTAAGTACGGAATAAAGTACAATCCTCACAAAGATGTTAAGCAAAACACACTAGTGATTAAATATACTGTACTTTATTCAAGAGATGATTACCCCACAAAGCTTATTCATACTTAAAGGGGATTACATGATTTCTACAACCATGTTATAAAGTATAAATATTTTTTTAAAGCTTGAAATATCACATGTGAATATTTCATATGAATCAGTTGCAGCCATCAAGTCTTGATAATAAGTCAACACATTCACCTAATCACTAGATTGAACTATAACAACTGTTGTCAACAATTAATAGCAGGATATGATGTTATACATAGAACTCGGACTTAGAGAATAGGAAAAAACCCCTCTATTTATCTGCTAGTAGAGATTCTATGTATAGATTTGCAATCAGCACAGCACAGTCAGAAAGTCCAGGAGTAGTGTTGGGCTTTCTTATAACCAGCACTTTTGATATCTAAATATATGTTAAACTTTTCTTTTTTTTCCAGACATGTGATGCAATCTGCTATTTTTTTTAACATTATGTTTCTCCTACACCAATGAAATTGTACTGTTGTCCATCAGAGTTGTAGAGGTGTACTTGGGTATGCATCCATTGGTAAAGTAATGGAGAACTGTTTTTCTCCTGTCACCTATTTAGCCTGATCTTCAGAACTTTTTGTCCAATCCATTGGGATTTTGCTCCAGGGCTCAACCAAACCCTAAGCTACAGTTACAGAAGCCCATGGTCTAACTCCAGAGCTGCTCAAAAAATATCATTCACTTTCAAACTGCTTCAAAGTAAATATGCTCTAGAGCACCTACTTTTCCTCAGTGTGAGCTGTGCAGCTAGGAAAGGAGTGAAAATGAAGATACATTTTATTTCTTCATACTTCAACACAGCAAACCCATATAGCTTTATCTTGCAGTGAAAGCAATATAGTCAGATAATAAATAACACATAAATGTATAATAATAAATGTACACATCGGAACATTGCCATTATAAGAGTTCCCATTTTCAGGAATTGCACCCATAAGGGTGAGCCAAAGTCTAAGGGGCCAAAAATGCTTGTAATCTGCCAAAAAGAAGCTCATGTACTTTTATGAACTACAGGCATGTTGCTTCAGGTGACAGAACAGTCATATGTGAACAGGGGTCATTAAAATGGGATTTGGTTTGTTGAGCGTTTTAGAGCTTCAAGCTGAAAATCGCTCAGGTGTGAACTAGGCCTTAAATCTTACTGAACTGTGTTTTTCCTTTTTTTAATAAATGAGGATAATGTGAAGCAGCACTGAAATTAATAGTTTTAGCATGTCAGTTATCGCTCCAAGCTATGAAGCCCTTTCTTAGTTCAACTCCAGAAACGTATTCCTAGCCTAAGGTAATAATCAGACATTTCCAGTTTATGGAAACATGCCTTGCTTTCAGGAGGCTATCTATGCATTTAAATTGTCCCTGGATCTAGCTCGTGTTCCTTGTTCCCTGGCTGGTGCCCCTATTAAGATTTGGGAGACACTTAGACCAAGCTGCAAATCTCTCCCTTCCTCTCTAGCTTGTCTGGTCATATAGACTTAGGCCCTGCCTCCTGGACCCACATGAACCAGAGTAGGGGTGAAAGAGCAGCCCCAGGACTTGGGTATGGACTCTGGAGATGGTACTGACTGCTGAGGGCCCTGATCCCAAGGACAAGGTCAGTGCATGGACCATGCTGAGAAGAGGAAGTAATGATGTGGGATGACTAAGAATCGGGGATGATGGAGGCTGTGTGTATTACCTCTTCACTCTGTTGTCTGTTCTCCATTATCATTGGCCCCCTGCATGTTGCCTGTCCCAACAATCAAATGCCTCCTCTGTACTGCCCATCTCTACTATTAACTTCCCCCTTTACTGTCTCTCCTCACCATCAAATGGCCCCTCTGTACTGCCTACCCTCATTATCAACTGCCCTCTCTGTACTGCCTCTACCTGCCATCATCATACACCTCTGTACTGCCTATCCCTATCATCAACTGCCCCTCTTTGTACTGCCAGGCCTTACCATCAACTCACCTCTGTACTGCCTGTGCTCACCATCAAATGGCTCCTCTGTACTTGAAATGGGTGAGTGATTTTGTGGGTGTGGTAAACTGTCTTACTCCAGAACTTAGATTAATTCTATATTTGGCTGTACTTTTTTACTAACACACACTCCATGTCACATACCTCGTAGCAGAGCCTGACATGGTGAGGAAACAGTGCCTGCAAGATCTTCCGTTGGTGGCAGAAGTGTATGGCAGGTGTGTCACCTGAGCTGGGCTGGATGGCTAAGGCAGCGGATGGCAACAGGAACAGCAGATGCAGGCACACAGCAGATGTAGGACCAGTATCACCAGGTAATATGCAGAGCAGGACAGATGGATAACTGAATGCAGAGTCAGACAAGCAACGTTACAATGGAGGATCAGTTATAAGCATAAACAGCAGGCAGAGAATGGTCAAGATGCAGGCAGAGGTTGGCAACGGGATATCAAGGCAGATGGAAGATATAGCAAAGTCTTTAAGGCAAGCTGGAGAGCAAGCATGGTCAGGATAAGCCGGGTCAAACACAGGAATCAAGCACAGATCACAGGAACAGGTATACGGTACAGGGTAAATCTGCAGATCACACAGCAATGCACTAGTGCAGCTGCTGCCCTTATATAGGCCATTTGGTGCCAGCATTAATGGCTATCAGGCACGTGTGTATCTGCCTAGGAGCGTCGGCTGCACTATGGCCAGCACGTCCCTGACACCCTCATGCTAAATTACACTAGTTACCATCCATATTTCCTGCAGCTGCTTATTTACCTTCCATAAAAAATCTCTTTAGCGCTGGGTGCTCCTGTGAGTCTTCATAGGCTTAAATAGAGCTGTATCCCACGTCAGCTGATTCTAATCTGTATCGCTAATTTGTATGCAATTGTTTCCAAAAAGGTTTTATGTTATGTGTATTCTTTTTTCTATTATTTTGTGATATAATACTAAAGCACTGCTATGTGTGTAAAGTGAACAGTGTTAGATCCAAACGGAACAGCTGCACCATTAAAATTATCTCAAACATTAGATAAAATAAATGATTGAAACAATGGTGCGCTTACTCCAATGAAAAACAAAAACATAACATAATAAACGTAATTGTAAGTCACATAAATTAATAAATAAAAAAATAAATCTATGCATATAGAGTCCTCTTAACAGGTTAATAGTGACTTATTAAAGTGTCCATAGAGTGTTCCTCCAACACAGGAAACTTTATCGTGATAAGTGCCACCACTTCCACCACCGGGTGCAATGCCCGCTCACCTTAAAAGGCAACCCCACTGGGTCAAACTGTGCCTTAAAGATATAGAATCTTAAATGGTCCAGACAGGAGCGTGCTGCTGTTTATTGCATATGACAATATCCCACGTGATCTGTGACGCAACACGTCGGGAAGAGTCATGACATCACTTCCGGTGTCTCAGTTACCCGGTAGTAGAGGTGAGGAGGAGAGCTCTGCATCTCCCCGATTAGCCTTATACAAACTTTATGCAATATAAAAGATGATAAATTGTGTGAGTGGAATATTGTCATATGCAATATATCCACAATTATATACAATTTTGCTCAATGGAAGTTTCTCTCTTTTTTTTCGAGTCAATCCAGAGGACAGAGGGTGTCTACATATTAGAGGGTTTTCTGGATATTTCCCTCTACGGCCCCTTTCACACCGGGGCGTTAAAAGCAGCGCTAAATATAGCGCAGCATCACGCTCCTGTCTGGACCGTCTAAGATTATTGGGTTGGAGGAGCACTGAATGGACCTTTTAAGAAGTCACTATTAACCTGTTAAGAGGACTCTATATGCATAGATTGACTTATTATTCATTTATGAACCTTGTGCAATTACATTTATTATGTTATGTTTTTGTTGGAATAAGTGCACCATTGTTTCAATCTCTTTTCTATTATGTTTTGACTGTATTGACTACTGCACTACAGCTATTTAGTTAATGTTTCCCTGCTGAGTTAGGCCTCATGTACACAGGACATTTGAAAACTTCTTCTGAATGCTGGAACTTGACAACTAGTATCCGACGTTTAAAAATGTTTGTTTTGATGTGTTAATATGCCGCATTTTTGCAGCGTTTATGCACATTTGCGTTTAGAAGATTTTTTGACAGATAGCAGTTTTTACAGATCAGCAGACCTTCCCAAATGCCTACATTGCAGGGAAAAAAGTCTCTCTCTCTCTAAGATAACATTGAGGAGAGTTCAGGGGCTGCTTACAAAAAAAAAAAACATCCAAATGCTCCTATACATCAGTTTACCAGCTGCAGTGTAAATGAGGCCTTACTGTCTCCTGGAAGTCAAGGGTTTACACTGCGGGAGGGAGGTAGCTGTCTCTAGTTCAGGTCAGTCCCAGGTCACTCCATGTATGGGAAGAGAGCCGGATCTGTGCTAAACACGTGATTGCTACTTTGCTGCTAGATCACCCCTTGGTGGAAATTCATTCTGGGTAGATAGATTTATACAATTGCTTTGTGGACTTTCTACTCTTATAAAGGTAAGACTAGCTGAATGGGCAGGGGCACCATGGAGCACTGAGAAAGCACCTGCATTATAAATGGATGTCTGTGAGCAAGCAAACTATAATTTTTATTTAAAAACTACTTTTAGTAAAGATAATGTTATTGTTACATATCTTTGCCTCATCTGAAGATACTTGAGGACATACGTAAAGGGGTTTATGCATGTCCTACCACAAATACGGTTCATACCAGGGGACAAGACAATGTAAGAAGAGATGGAGTACCAGTGTCTAATGAAAGGTCCAGCTAACCAGAGAAGGTTATATTGTCGTTGTCTACTGTTCACTACAGTAATAGTGTCTGTATGCTTATAGCAGCCAGCCAGTCAGGAAGCTGAGGTGACTAGGCACAGGTGATGGAAGGCCCGGTAGTGAAGGAGCTTGTGTGCTTAGGCTAGGTAGGTAATGGTAAGTGAAGTCAGCAATCACAAGGAAATCATTGTCAGCAAGCAGTAAGATCAACCCAGCAGCTCAAGCCAGTCAGCAAGCTTGATAGATTTGATGGTGCTCCTAGGGATCATCAAAGATTTGGATATTTTGTTATAACCTAACCCTGACTTGTACTTCTCAACAACATTGTCCCTTACTTGTTTGGAGAGTTCCTTTGTCTTCATGGTAGTGTTTGGTTAGTGCTTCCTCTTGCTCAGGTGTTGCAGCCTCTGGGGCCTTTCAAAAAGGTGTGTGTATATGTAATGACAGATCATGTGATGCTTAGATTGCACACAGGTGGACATCATTTCACTAATTATGTGACTTCTGAAGGTAATTGGTTGCACCAGAGTTTTTTATGGGCTTCATGACAAAGGGGGTGAATACATTATTAATTTTTTTTAAAAAGGAAAAATACTTTATTTCCGAAAAAAAAAAAAAAATTTTGAAGCAAAATAAGGGGGTGAATACATACGGACATGCCAATTATCATTTTTTTATTTGTGAAAAATAGTTTTATGTATATATTTTTGTAATTTTACTTCACCAACTTAGGCTATTGTGTTCTGATCCATCACATATAATTCAGATAAAAAAAAACATTGAACTAAAGGCTGTAATGTAACAAAAGGGGGTGAATACTTTTGCAAGGCACTGTAGTTCCAGAGATGCGATGATTCACCTTACCCTGCAGAGGGTTATATCTGCATGCGTATGTGACCTCGCTAGTGATAGGAAGTCCACGCTATCCAGTAAGTCCCCACTTACAGAGTGATTGTCACAGGAGGATCTGCATGCTTCTTGGTGGTGAAACTTCTTGGATTATAATATCTTGTTGGATTTCTACATTTTGGGAACTTTCACTTATATTTTTCAGAAGTTTATTTAAATTTTTCAATTTTTATATTTTGATATTTACACACTTTTTCAATTATGTTCTTGTTTTTCATAATTGTTTCAATATACACTAGATTATTATCTTCACGGTATATAATTCTGTTTATATTTGGCCAAGCGCAACTTTTTTGTTTTGTTCTGGTTTCTTCTTAATATTTTTTCAATGAACATTAGTTATTATCTGCACTTTAGCGTGGTATACCACTTTATATTGATTACCTACTGGCCAGGCTGGCTTTATGTAACTCCATTGCATGCACGTAGAAGTTACTTTATCCGAGCACCAGGCACATACTGCGCTGCACATGCGTTGCACATGTTTGAATGTCAGTGTAATTTTGTAATTTTGTAGAAAATGACTACCAAGTAGGGAAAATTATTTTATTGCAAAGGAGGCATAAATAGTCTCTTCTGCCATATAACATACAAGCTAGAAAATCACCTTAGGCAAAATGTAATTTATTTTCAGAATATCCTGGTTTTGGGCAGTATGGAAAGAAATAAGTGAATCACTTTTACCAAAATTCAGAGAGCCATGGATAATAAAGGTCACAGCTCTGCAGTACATTTTTCAGTGCTTTTATGTTAAATATATGTTTGAGAGGTTTGTTGATTTAACTTACATAAACCTACACTATTATATATCTCATAGTTACTAGAGTTTTGGTATATTAGCTTCTTATTTGTTCATTATTGTCTATTACTCTTATGCCCTGTACACACGGTCAAATTTTCCGACGGAAAATGTCCTATCGGACAATGTTGTCGGAAATTCCGACCGTGTGTAGGCTCCATCTGACTTTTTCCGTCGGATTTTCTGACGGACAAAGTTTTATCTCCTGCTCTCAAATTTTCCGTCAACAAAGTCCTATTGGACTTTTTCCGATCGTGTGTAGCGAATTCCAACGGACAAAGTGCCACGCATGCTCAGATCACATTACAAGACCAAAGCTATTGGCTACTAGCCTCTACGTAGTCCCATCGTAGGCAACAAACGTCACCACGTTCAGAATGATCGGATTTTCCGACAACTTTGTCCGACCGTGTGTATGCAACACCAGTGTCGGACAAAATCTGTCGGAAAAAATCCGATGGATTTTGTGGTCAGATTTTCCGACCGTGTGTACGGGGCATTAATGTGTATTACTTACAGGCAGGAATAACTAGAAAGAAAGGCTTCTGAACATTTAAGTGGAGACTTTGACAGCTGTTACCCTTTATATTTCTACTGTGAAAGCTTAGAGAAGCAGCTTGCTAAACAAGCTCTGACTGAATGAACTTGCTTAAAATGGAACTCCAGGGAAAAAAAATGAAGACTTTTGCTTGGTCTAGATAAATAATCTCTAATGGACAAAAGAAGTTCACAGCTGACATAAAGATCAAAGCTGGCATAACTAAATATAAGATTTGTACCCAGGAGCCATCTGGACCTAATTTAAACAGCTTTAGAGGAAACATATCTGGACCAAGAAAAAGTCTAAAAATATTTTTTTTCCCTGGTGCTCCACTTTAAAGAGAGCCAATGACGACTGTGCGTATTCAAGAATCAGCATATCTAGTACTAGATTAGTATAACTGTACAGTCTTACTCATGAAAGGTTTCCATTTTTGCTTTTATCTTTACATACTTTGCTTTAATTAGACACTTAAAGGAGAAGTCCACCTTTTTTTTTTATTCCAGCTCCCCTATGTACCAATATTGTACTTCTTTTGCAGAAATAAAAAAGCTTTCTATTTATCTTTACACTACCTTGGTGTCCAGCTGGCTTTATGAAAAAAACTTCTCCATTACTGCCTGGATGGACCTTGGGATGTAACACAAGAAGGAGTTTACCAGCTGGCTTCATTAGCACACACGTTGCATCATCTACCATCCTATTCCAGCACATTACTACCACCCCTTATCAGATGCACATTTTTCCTATGCAATCAGTGAATGTCGTTCTTACTAAATACACAGCCATTGATCATTCACTTGGCAGAGTGTGCCAGAGTGGAGAGATCAGATAACAGCATATGTGGCTAGAGCTGTAATATTGAAAACAGGAGAAATGTGAATGGAGCCTGAAAGTGAAATTGATGCGTTTACACATACACACAAACAAATGCATGGCAAACCACACACAAAATGTGCACTTTGCCATGAGTTTCAGAAACATGCTGCAAACTCACCCAAAAGCACAGTAAAACACACCGTGGTCCACCCAAAAAAAGGTCTGAAGCTTCTTTGGAGTGATTGTTGTGCGTGACGAGCGAAAACATGCCCCCCCAAAAAAACACATGCAGGAATGTGAGTAACCGTTATGCAGAGATGTGAATGGGAATTGAAAGCTGAGTGTCACCATTTGCTCCTTCCTCTGTACTTGTATAAAGCTGCCCATACACTGTAATGTAATCTGCAAGGAGTAAAGCCTAGTACACATGATCCGAATTTTGGACATAAAATACCTCTTTCAAAGCAATCGCACAATAATCTGATCGTTCATACACAGCTTCCGGGCCGATCATGACAGTTCATCCGAAATTATCCAAGGAGACAAACAGAAAACATTTTCTCGTATGATACCAGATTATATGATTTTTGTTTAATCAGTACAGTTTTTGTCCACAGAAATCAAAATAGCAAGACCACACATGTGTGGAAATTAAAGAATACATTACAATAAACAAGCCGATCAATGACGTCAGACGTACAGCCACGCCCCCTACTGTAAAAAAAAACACAACACGTCACACTGACTCCTCCCCGCCCCCTAGTGGTTAACCCCCTAACTACAACTGTCATTTACATAGGAATCAGTGCTATTTAAATAGCAGTGATTGCTGTATAAATGACAAATGTCCCAAAAATGTGTCAAAAATCTCCGATGTGTCCGCCAAAATGTCGCAGTCACAATAAAAATCGCTGATCGCCGCCATTACTAATAAAAAAAAATATTAATAAAAATGCTATAAAACTATCCCCTATTTTGTAAACGCTATAACTTTTGCGCAAACTAATCAATAATCGCTAATTGCGATTTTTTTTACCAAAAATATGTAGAAGAATACGTATCGGCCTAAACTGAGGAAAAAAAATGTTTTTTTATATATTTTTTGGGATATTTATTATAGCAAAAAGTAAAAAATATTGCATTTTTTTCAAAATTGTCGCTCTATTTTTGTTTATAGCGCAAAAAATAAAAACCGCAGGAGCGATCAAATACCACCAAAAGAAAGCTCTATTTGTGGGAAAAAAAGGACGCCAATTTTGTTTTGTAGCCACGTCGCATGACCGCGCAATTGTTAGTTAAAGCGACGCAGTGCCGAATTGCAAAAAGGGGCCTGGTCCTTTGGCTGCCAATGGGTTGAAGAGTAAACACAGTCGCACAGCAGACAGTTGAACATGATTAGTCCTAGTTTATTCAGTAATGCATGTAAAAGAACAATCCTGTTGTCAGACAGGAAGGGATATGAGGTAGGTAAAAAAGAAATCAACAGCTTACAGTTTCACAGAAGATCCATGGAGCAACAAGGAGCTGACGGCATTGGGGTTTACATAAAACGACCTGCAGCATGGGGGGGTGCCAATACCCCTGCTGCACTGCGGCCCAATGTGGAACACGCTCACCAGCGTGTGGGGAAGGGCTGGACGTGCTGGAGGAGAAAGCGAAGATGATTGACAGCGGGAAGATGGAGACCCGAACTGTAAGCTGCACGTGGCTGGGGCACCAAGTCCACTGGCGTACTGACAGGTGGAAGGGAGAGAGCCACATTGCTGCAGTGAGGATGACGCTATACGTTCACAACATCTCATTGTGTGTATGAGATATAAGGCATCCTATAGGTCAGGGGTAGGCAACTTCGGCCCTCCAGCTGTTTTTAAACTACAAGAGACATTGCAAGACCCTGACAATCACAGGCATGACTCTAAAGCCCCATACACACGCGCGGACAATCCGTGGACCAGGTCCGTCGGATCATGTCCGTCATACTTTGTCTGATGTTGGTTTTGCGTACACACGATCGGACAAAGTTGTCGGAAAATCCGATCATTCTGAACGTGGTGACGTTTGTTGCCTACGACGGGACTACGTAGAGGCTAGTAGCCAATAGCTTTGGTCTTGTAATGTGATCTGAGCATGCAAGGCATGATGGGATTTTTAGTTTCACCACAGCTGGAGAGCCAAGGTTGCCTACCCCTGCTAGAGAATATTATTTTTTTCGTAGAACCGGTGGGTTCAATGTGGATGGGGGAATCACTCCCACTGAGTTATTGTGTTCTGACAGTGGGGAGACTTCCCCAACGTATGAAAACACTAATCAGCGCTGACGGTTATAGCACTGATCAAGTGGCATTGTATCCAACAGGCTGGTTGTACAGAAGTCGATATGTTGACTTCTGTACAACCTGCCTGCATACACATGGATCGAAAATTCAGCTGGTTCCTGCTGAACCAGCCACATTTCAATCCATGTATGGCCGGCTTTAGGCAGTACCCACTGCCACAACTAGGACTTTGTTTAGCTGCAGGAACTATTACTGTACAAGCAAGGGCACTTAAAGCCAGTACGCCTAGAAGGAAAGGAAACTATTCTGAGCTTCAATCAACCTTCCTTTACACTTTTTCAAATGTGGTTTTAAATATATTGGAACAGAAAATTTGAAAATAAGGTAAATTAACTTCACAGTAAATTCTACCACACTTTATAAAGCAGGCCTCAAGCTGTTAAAAGACATGAATATTACAATTATAGATTAGTGAATGTAGATTACTCTTTAGGTCTTATCTCCCCAAACTGGATGTCTGTCCTCCATAGTAGTATTTTCTTATTAGGACATTTAGGTCACAGAGGACAAAAGAACATATTACTTGTGCTTTCTGAACATAAGTAAAGCAAGATCCCTTATTGGCTTCCACTCACACTGCTGACCGTAGTAAAGTTTAAAAGGTATGTGTCACAGAAAATGCAAAGAACTATTTAGCACCAAACTATTGCATTGTACCAAAAATGCATTGTAAAGAAAAAAAGCAAAAAAGGCCTGGTATGACATGGTTAATAACTACATAAAGAATATATTCCTGTAAACAAATGATTTAGACATTTTAGATGATATGGCTCTTGCCTTAAGATAACAATTCTTTAAAACTAAAAGAAATACTGACAAAATACTAGCTGCATATTTGAGTAACTGGTAACAGCACAGAACATAATTCACCTGCAAGCTAAAGAATGCTTTCTACTAGCTTTTAAGTTTCTGAGGTGAACATTGAAGAAAATGAGAAGTGCAGGATTTGAATTATGCGTTCAATTATGGATGCTTATTTCTGATTATATTTTATTGAATTCATTGACTAAAAACATATTGAATGTGACAACATTGCATATTTATTAACATGAGCACCACTCCATTAAATTTGTACCAGTAATGTTGCCCCTTGGCTTTGAAAAAAGGCAGATTGTGTTGGAATAATCAGAGCTTCCTTTATACAGCAGTTTATGCAAAATTGCTACCTGTGAGAGACATCAGCACACCTTGTCATTGCAAGAAGTGAATTTTCTTGTTTAAAGTGGAAAACCCTCTTTAAAATCATAAGATCAAAAAAAGAAAAGTAACACCAGTGCTATTACAGCAGCTGCTGAACACTCACCAAGGTTGAGTTTGCTTCTACAGATAACAGCATTCAAGATTTAGACTCTCTCACCCCCAGTGGCCTGCTTAATCTGAATAGAATATAAAGTGCCCAATAACAATTTAAAGCATTTTTTAAGAAATCCTGAACTGAACAAAATGCAAAGGCCTCCATGTTCACCTCTTTAGCAAAAAAAAGGCAAGTTGCTTGGCTGTCTCGTCCTTGAATATGTTCCACATTACGGACCTAAAGCAAGTGTAGCGGGGTCGTACCCCTTTTAGGGGAAAAGACTACATTCCCCATAATTCCCCAGGCTCCCGGGCTGCTTGTTTCCGCCCGAGAGGCTGCTGGGGGAGGTGATAAAAGGGAGGAGGAGAGACCGCCTCTTCCTCTTCTGATGCCGCGTCTGACTGGGACGCCTCTTCTGACTGAGCTGGTGACGCGGAGACTTGTTCCTGAGGGGACACCTGTGCGGACCGGGACTGCTGAAGGCCTGAAGCCTGGGCCTTGCAGCAGACGGAGTGAGACTCTAACCCCTCGGAGTTCACAGCAGTGGAGCGGAGACTTTTCCCTGCAGTCGGTCGGACGGAGACAGGACCGGAACGCAGGGGCTGTGACTGAGGAGACCGGACGCCGCCATTGGAGGGACCGGAGCTGAGGACGGTACCCCAGGATTGGTGAGAGAGCTGAAAGGCTCATTCTGCATTGATACACACACTTTCATGCCTACTGAACTGCCAAGGCATAATTTACCTCAGAGCAGCAGATGTTACTTTCTGTGGATTACAAGTATACCATTTAAAGCTACATGTGCACCACCTCTACAGATCTATTGCCGGTGAAGAATACTGTACTATTTCAAGGACTGAGCTCTATTGCTAGGGATCAGGCCTGGTCCGTTAGGTAGGCGCAGATAGATTTTATTGCACCTCAGGGGTGCATAGCAGACGGTCGCCACACTTGGCGCTCCGTCTCCCCATTGCTAGTTTGACACATATATGTGTGCAATGTTAAAGTGCATATTGCAGGGACCTGCTAAAGTATTGTAAATCATATGTTTAGATGCATGTTACTATTTCTTTTCCTTACTGCCAAAGTAAAGCCAGTTATTCTTATCTCAGCAGTCTGCTTGTGAGTTCATACCCATTACACTTAGAGTATAAGTGATATTTTTATGTGCATAGATACATACCCCTTTACTAACTGTGCCAGAGCGGGTAGAGCCAATTTGCCGGGGGTTGGTGGAGCTGTACTCAGGGACCCAAAACAATCCAGCGGCCCTCTTAACTGGGGGTATCGCTACACGTGGGGGCTCGTCCGGGATCCTGAGTCAGCGGGAAAAGCCGCCAGAAGGTACCGGCATGGACCCAATAGAAGTGGGACGGTGGTCCGCAACATGGGCCACCGATCCAGCCGCAGCAGCAGTCATTGAACTGCCAGGGATATGGCAGAGAGAGGCAGTCAGGCAGCTCATAATGTCCCTATCCCCATGCCACAAGTCATGGATAATGGACATGAGAAATGATGCTGGGTACACATACGCCTTAATAGAATGGAAGGAAGAGACTCCAGAGCAGTTCAGGAGCCAAAGCATACAAGCACCGAATGGTCAGGCCTACCAAGTGCTGCATGCGCTGCCGCGCAAGGGAGACTACTCTCCTATGAAAACCATGCTATCCCCCAAGCAGGAAGAGCAGAAGGGCGCGGAAAGCCCCACACCCGCACAGACTACTCTTAGTGCAGAACTGTGTGCTGTCCTAGGGGAGATTGTGACTCAGTGCAGAAGAGACCCCGGGGATTACCCAATGTCGGGATACAGGAAACTCCGGATGTTCTCTGGGAGGACACCTGTACCCTCGGGAGAAGAGGGATTTGAAGAGTGGTTAGATGGTGCCACGCAGGCCCTAGAAGAATGGGAGGTCTCAGAAGGTAGAAAGAAGCAAAGGATTGTTGAGAGCCTAAAAGGACCTGCCTTAGAGGCCATACGCAATCTGAAGACAAGCAAAAAGGATTGCACTGCCCAGGACTACATAGACATCCTGGAAAGTGTGTTTGGTGGGACAGAAAAGGTCACAGAACTTACCTATCAACTGGAACACTGTTACCAGAAGACAGGGGAGAAGCTGTCGGAGTATATGGGACGCATAGACAAGATCCTGCATAGGATTATCCTGAAGAAGGGGATAGATCCAGGGAAGGTAGATGAAGCCCGTGCCCAGCAGGTGATGAGGGGAGCCCAACCCCTGGACCCTGTCGCACTAATTCTACGCACCCGGCAGGATGGGAAGAACCTGGACTACCCTGATCTCATTCGAATGGTCAGAGAAGAAGAGGCCATGTTGGAAGAGAAAAGGGAAAAGCAGGTGATGGGGTCTACAAAGCTTCCAGTGGCCACGGTCAGGTCGGCCTTAACCCCTGAAAGAGAGACAGAGGTAGATGCCCTGAAGTTGCAGATGTCCCAGATGATGGAGATACTGACATCTCTAGTGGCGAAAGAGACGCCCAGTCCCAAGAAAGAAACAAGCAGGAGGGAATTGTTTCCAGCTGTTTCAGCACCAGCATCCCCACTTGACTACGGTGAGATGATCTGCTTTAATTGTGGAGGGATTGGTCATATTGCAGCTGTATGTTCCAGTCCCAAAAAGAAGAAAACAGAAAGCCGCCAACCGGCGGGAAACGCCAAAGGGCCCCGGTGAAGGAGTCAACCGGGTGCCCATCGCCTTCAGTGAGCTCCAAGAAGAATAACGGAAAGAGAAGAGGAGATCAGACCCCTCGGAAGGAACCCAGGGATCCTCAACCAAGGTACACTCCAGAGAAAGGGGGCAAGACCCCTCGGAAGGAATACAGTACTCCTAAACGAGAACCCCCAAAAGTGAGAGATAACAATGTCCCTCAACGGGTTCACACTCCCAGCAAGAGGGAGAAAATTAATGCATACCAGGCTCAAGAAAGGAGCAAGTGCAGATCAAGTAAAAAGGAAAAGAGTCCGCAGAAGAGGACAGCATCAACTCGGCCCTACCCAGAAGAGCTAGTTGGTCCATCCCCTTCTGTACCCATCCAGGTGGAAGGAGTGTACACAAAGGCCCTCCTAGACACTGGAGCACAAGTGACCCTATTGTACAGGGACTTCTATGACAGATACCTGAGCCATCTGCCAATACAGAAGATAGAAGAGTTGGAGATAAGGGGACTGGGAACTCAGAGTTTCCCCTATGATGGATACCTACCCATACGGTTGACCTTTGACCCATCCGTAGCTGGGAAGACTGAAGTGTTTGACACCTTAGCAGTGGTGTGTCCCCGCCCACCAGGAACCAGCAAGACTTCCCTGATCATAGGGACGAAAACGGACCTAGTCAGAAGGCTTCTGACCCCCCTGGTGAAGAAAGAGAATCTTCCAGCTCCCAAGATCCATCCCATGCTGAAGGCAGCCTACCAGCGGTTGGTCCTAGAGCAGAAGACCCCAAGTGAGGGGATAGGAAGGGTATGGAGGCTTGGAAAAGAGGGAGCAGTGTTACAGCCTGGAGAGGTGACCTGCATGAGAGCCACGGTGAAACTTACTTGGGAGCAGCCTGGCCCCTTTGTAATGTTGGAACCCGACCCAATGGAGGGTCACTCAGGTCTGGAAGTGATACCAGAAGTGATCTCCTTGAAGGACCTGAAGAAGGCAGAGGAAGAGTCCCTGTCAGTGTGAGGAACCCCACGGAGCGGCCCATGGAGATCCCTGCCAGGATGCTTCTGGGACAGGTGAGTCCTGCTGTCCCAGTTGGCTGGTCAGAAGTGAAGGGGACGGGTGAAGGAGAAGATGTTTGGAAGAAACTCTCCATGGAAAACCCAAACCTACCTGGAGCTTGGAAAGAGAGAGCCAAGGCCCAGCTGACCAGATGGGAGAAGATTTTCTCTAAAGATGAGTTTGATGTGGGTTGTGCAAAGAGTGCCACCCATCGAATCCGCATGCAAGAGGACAAGCCATTCAGAGAGAGAGTGAGGCGGGTCCCGCTAGCAGATCTGGAGGATCTGAGAGAGCAGCTTGCGGAACTGAAGAAGACGGGAGTGATTCGGGAGTCCAGAAGCCCCTATGCCTTCCCAATAGTGGTGGTCAGGAAGAAGAATGGGTCGTTGAGGCTTTGCATTGACTACAGGACTCTCAACAGGAGGACCATTCCTGACCAGTACACCACGCCAAGGATAGAGGATGCCTTGCAGAGTTTATCTGGAGCTAAGTGGTTCAGTGTGATGGACCTCAAGAGTGGGTATTACCAGATCCCCATGCATCCAGAAGATAGAGAAAAGACTGCCTTCATAACCCCAGTAGGATTCTTTGAGTTCAACAGGATGCCTCAGGGCCTATCTGGAGCTCCTGCTACGTTTCAACGCCTTATGGAAAGGACAGTTGGAGACATGAATCTCATAGAAGTCCTTGTGTACCTGGACGATGTCATTGTCTTTGGAAAGACTTTGGAAGAGCATGAAGCCAGATTGGAGAAAGTACTGAAGAGGCTCAGTGAAGAGGGACTCAAACTTTCTCCCGAGAAGTGTCGGTTCTATCAGTCCTCTGTGAACTATCTGGGACACATAGTGTCTGAAAAAGGAGTGGCTACAGACCCTGAGAAGTTGGAGGCAGTTACTTCGTGGCCAAGGCCCACAACAGTTACAGAACTTCGGTCTTTCTTGGGGTTCTGCTCCTACTACCGCAGGTTTGTAGATGGGTTTGCCCGTATTGCAAAACCCCTAAACGAACTGCTCAAGACAGAAGGAGAGGAAGATGGATTGGGGCCTAGGAGGCCCGGTGAATCGGTCAAAGACCAGTGGAACTCAAGGTGCGAAGAGGCTTTCAGAACCTTGAAGAGAAGTCTCACCACAGCCCCAGTTTTGGCCTACGCTGACCCCACTAGACCATATGAGCTACATGTTGATGCCAGCCATGAGGGCCTAGGTGGAGTACTCTACCAGGAGTACGAAGACCAGCTACGACCAGTGGCTTATGTGAGCCGGAGCCTGACCCCCTCCGAGAAGAACTATCCCACCCACAAGTTGGAGTTCTTAGCCCTCAAATGGGCAGTTGTTGACAAACTGAGAGACTATCTGTATGGGGCCGAGTTTACTGTAAAGACAGATAACAACCCCTTGACCTACCTATTCACCACCGCCAAGCTGGATGCAACTGGACACAGATGGTTGGCGGCGTTGTCTGGATTCAATTTCAGCCTCAAGTACAGACCAGGGGCTGGAAATAGGGATGCAGATGCCCTGTCCCGAAGATCCCATGTCATGGTCGATGACTGGGAAGACTGGACTCAAGTGGCACCAGATGGAGTGCGAGCCCTTTGTCAGGGGGCTGAGCTCCAAGTCAGAGGAGGATCCAGAGCTGAAGAGATAGGAGTTACCACAGTGGGAGTCCCAAAGTGTTACTGTGGGGTAACTCAACTAGAAGAAGAGTGCCTACCGAAGCTGTCCAAGAAGGAGCTAAGGTGTGACCAATTGGAAGATCCCATGGGGAGATTGGTCCTGGAAGCCCTGGAAGACAAGAGTCCAGAGGGACTTCGCCTTCACCCTTCCAAAGAAGCTCGCCTACTGAGGAGAGAGTTGGACAAGTTACAGGTGCATCAGGGGGTAGTCTACCGAAGGGGCCCCTCTGATGGCCCAGAAGACAAGTGGCAGTTGTTTCTCCCCGAAAAGCATCGAGAGACTGTGTTGATTGCCTTACATGACCAGCATGGTCACTTGGGAGCAGAGAGAACCTTCCAACTTGTCAGAGACCGGTTTTATTGGCCCTGCATGAGGGCCGAAGTGGAAGAGTATTGCCATTCCTGTGCAAGATGCATTCAGAGAAAGACTTTACCTCATCAAGCTGCCCCAATGGGCCACCTACAGAGTCAAGGCCCAATGGATCTGGTATGCATTGATTTTCTCTGCCTTGAACCCGATTTGAGTGGATTGGAAATGTTCTGGTGGTAACCGACCATTTCACCCGTTATGCTCAGGCTTTCCCAACCAAGGACCAGAAGGCCTCTACAGTAGCCAAGGTACTTTTGGAGAAGTACTTTGTTCACTATGGACTGCCGCAGAGAATCCATTCAGACCAAGGAAGGGACTTTGAGAGTCGCCTGATCAGGAAGCTACTAGATTCTCTGGGAGTAGAGAAGACTAGAACCACACCGTATCACCCTCGAGGTGATGCCCAGCCTGAAAGGTTCAACAGGACCCTATTGAACATGTTGGGAACTTTAGAGACAGAGAAGAAGCAACATTGGAGTCAACACATTTCAGCTCTGGTGCATGCCTACAACTGCACCACAAGTGATGTGACGGGTTTCTCCCCTTACCGACTTATGTTTGGGAGAGAAGCAAGATTGCCAGTGGACTTGGCCTTCGGCATTTCTTTAGACCATGCCTCTGCTGCCTCCCACAAAGGATATGTGGACAGACTGAGGCGCAGTCTGAGGATAGCTTATGAGAAAGCTCAAGCGGCCTCCGACCAGAGGGGGGCCCGAAATAAGAGGAACTTTGACCTGAAAGTTCGAGTACAGGACCTACAGCCTGGGGACCGTGTACTGTTACGCAATCTAGGGATCCCTGGAAAACACAAGATTGCTGATAGATGGAGATCAGAGCCATATATCATCTGTAGAAAACTTCCAGGATTGCCTGTGTACAAGTTAAAGCCAGAAGGGAGAGTGGGGCCTTTGAAGACCTGGCATAGGAATCACTTGCTCCCACTCACTGAAGCAGTCAGAATGCCTCCAGCAAGAGACGTACCTGAATCTGTTTCCATTCTGGATACCCCCAGGCCTAATACTAGGTCTCAGACATCCCGGGTTAGGGGTGGACAGGACCCCAAACCAGAGGAAGAAAGAGGAGAACTTGAATGGCTATGGCCTTCCTCAACCCCAGGAAATTCCGCCATAGACCTTCCACCTACTGAAGATGTGGAAGATGGAACATTGAACCCAGAAGCCACAGAGTTTGTGCCATTCAGTGTTGTGCCTGAGTACTGGGAAGATATCCCTGGTCTCTACTCAGAAAAAGAAGTAGATGTTCCAGAGCCAGAGATGTTGCCAGAATGTGTTCCTGAAGAAGTCCCAAGAGAACAGAGAGCTCGCAGAGTTGTGAAGCCTCCCAAGAAGTTAACTTACCCCAAGATGGGAGAAAGTTCAGAGGACTCTGTTACCACAGCAAGGAGAAGTGCTGAAAGCCCTGACCCATCCACTGTTCATTTGGTGGAGGGCAACCCCAGCTCACTCTCTGGCACAGTTAAACAGGTCGCCCACACTGAAGTGACCTGTAGACAGGACAGCTCCCCATCTTATGCCAATTGGTGGGAAGCTCCCCTGTCCAAATTATGTGAAAGTATTGTTCCTGAGAAAGTTTGTAGTTTGAACACTTTCTTTGGGGACCAAAGATTCAAAGTGGGGGGAGTGTGTAGCGGGGTCGTACCCCTTTTAGGGGAAAAGACTACATTCCCCATAATTCCCCAGGCTCCCGGGCTGCTTGTTTCCGCCCGAGAGGCTGCTGGGGGAGGTGATAAAAGGGAGGAGGAGAGACCGCCTCTTCCTCTTCTGATGCCGCGTCTGACTGGGACGCCTCTTCTGACTGAGCTGGTGACGCGGAGACTTGTTCCTGAGGGGACACCTGTGCGGACCGGGACTGCTGAAGGCCTGAAGCCTGGGCCTTGCAGCAGACGGAGTGAGACTCTAACCCCTCGGAGTTCACAGCAGTGGAGCGGAGACTTTTCCCTGCAGTCGGTCGGACGGAGACAGGACCGGAACGCAGGGGCTGTGACTGAGGAGACCGGACGCCGCCATTGGAGGGACCGGAGCTGAGGACGGTACCCCAGGATTGGTGAGAGAGCTGAAAGGCTCATTCTGCATTGATACACACACTTTCATGCCTACTGAACTGCCAAGGCATAATTTACCTCAGAGCAGCAGATGTTACTTTCTGTGGATTACAAGTATACCATTTAAAGCTACATGTGCACCACCTCTACAGATCTATTGCCGGTGAAGAATACTGTACTATTTCAAGGACTGAGCTCTATTGCTAGGGATCAGGCCTGGTCCGTTAGGTAGGCGCAGATAGATTTATTGCACCTCAGGGGTGCATAGCAGACGGTCGCCACACTTGGCGCTCCGTCTCCCCATTGCTAGTTTGACACATATATGTGTGCAATGTTAAAGTGCATATTGCAGGGACCTGCTAAAGTATTGTAAATCATATGTTTAGATGCATGTTACTATTTCTTTTCCTTACTGCCAAAGTAAAGCCAGTTATTCTTATCTCAGCAGTCTGCTTGTGAGTTCATACCCATTACACTTAGAGTATAAGTGATATTTTTTATGTGCATAGATACATACCCCTTTACTAACTGTGCCAGAGCGGGTAGAGCCAATTTGCCGGGGGTTGGTGGAGCTGTACTCAGGGACCCAAAACAATCCAGCGGCCCTCTTAACTGGGGGTATCGCTACACAAGCATTACAGATTATAAAGTTAGAGTAAAGGTAAACTCCAGATGTGCAAACGTGTTCTACAGAATGCCTCAGAATGTAGCTATTGGATTAGCTTGGCTGTCAGGCAACCAGCAATTTTAAAAGGAGAAGTCAGAAAAGGTAGCCTCTATAGTCTCTTAGGACAGCTTAATATTCAGTTGAGACACTGGGAGCTTTCTTAAATGTCAAATTGTAGGCACTCTTTAAACTATTTCTGAAAATAGTCTGCTTTATAAACGTATTAACTCCTTCCTTCAATGGAATTGGATAAGCATTCTTGATTGTGAAACAATTGAGACCCCATAATCAATACAAGGTCTCAGTTCACCACTCTTCTTCTTCACAAACAAGAAACCAGCACCAGCAGGAGATGAGGATTTGCGGCTAAGTCCTTGAGAAAGTGTGTCTGCAACATACTCCTCCATGGCCTTATCCTCCGAGACCGACAAAGGGTAAACCAGGCCCGAGGGGGTATGGCACCAGGTTGAAGGTCAATTGCGCAATCATATGACCGGTGTGGAGGCAAACTACTGGGTTGGCCTTTGTCAAAGACATAGCTAAAATCGCGGTACTCCTCCGGCAGGGAGGAGAGTGAAGAGGTGCACGGCACTTTAGCCACCTTCTGAAAACATGTCTTGCTGCATTGTGGCGACCAGGAAAGAACCTCAGCAAGAAGCCTATCAAAAGAGGAGTTGTGCCTCTATAACCAAGGATAACCAATAACCACCGGAAACTTAGGTGAGGAAATGTCTTGGAATTGGATTATCTCATGGTGAAGAGCCCCTACGGTCATGGACAACGGAACAGTCTCATGAGTCACATGGGCAGGCTGGAGAGGTCTCCCAGCAAGAGCCTCAACGGCAAGTGGAGTGGCACGAAGCTGCAGCGGAATCGAGTGCTTAGATACAAAGGCAGCATCAATTAACAGGCCTGCAGCCCCAGAGTCGATTAGAGCCTGTATCTCGACAGATGACTCAGACCAAGAAAGGATAACTGGAACCAGGAGCTTATCCTTCTGAATAACTGGGGACAAAACAACGCCACCTAAGGTCTGTCCACTACAGGGCCTCAAGGTTCGGGGTGTTCCCAGGACTGGTAGGACAAAACTTCAAAAAGTGACTTACCTGACCACAATAAAGGCACAATCTCTCCCTAAAGGTTCTCTCATCCGCAGAGAGACGCGTGAAGCCCAAGTGCATGGGTTCACCATCAACGACCAACTCGGTACCAGGAGGAATGGGAGGTGAGGGAGGAAAGAATGGGACTGCAAGGCTCGGAGACAAATGTACAGGAGGCTTCCGCAAGCGCTCCTTAAAAGAGAGTCTTTCTCTGAGTCTGGAGTCTATGAGGGTGGCAAACATGATCAACTTCTCCAGCTCAGTGGGTATATCTTGGGCTGCTGTCTCATCTTTGATGGTATCTGAGAGACCATTAGAAAAAGCAGCTACGAGAGCCTCATTGTTCCTAGCAACGTCTGCTGCCAGAGTATGGAATTCAATGGTGTAATCGGCAACAATTCTCATACTCTGTTTGATGAACATGAGGCACTTGGCAGCAGAAGCGGAGCATGCAGGAACGTCAAATACCCTTCTAAAGGAAGCCACAAACTCTGGGTAACTCAGGACAAAGGGTTTTTGTGTCTCCCATAGAGGATTTGCCCAGGTCAAGGCTCTCTCAGAAAGCAAAGATATAACAAAACCTACTTTGCTTATGTCCAGGGGAAATGCTCAAAGTATAACCTCAACCCCCAAATCACTGGGGAAGTGGAGCGGAACCAGACATACCTCTTATAGAGATAATTCTCGAGGAGGGTGCATGCACAGAGACTGGAGCAGCAGCAGGGATGGCCTGCAACTAGCAACCACCAGCAGCCATAGTGGGAGATTCCAGGTGAGCCGTGCGATTCAGGAGCATCTGTAACGCCATGGCAAACTGATCCATGCGGTGATCCTGCTCATCAAATCTGGAAAAAACATTACCAACAAGTGGATTGACTGCAACTTCTGCTGGGTCACATGCTGCACTGGCCAATCACAGCCATGCCATTAGTAGGCATGGCTGTGATGGCTTCTAAGGGCACACCAGTTAAGCGTATGTTGATTGGCTGCCCTGCAGCTTTTAAAAATGCGCCATTACATCGCCAAACACCGGACCCGAACCCAAACATACAGTCAATTGTTTGGGTTCGGGTCCGGGACCGAAAAACTCAAAAATCCGGTACGGAACCGAACTTTACAGTTGGGGTTCGCTCAACCCTAGTCTATACCTTTCTCTGTTATTGAGAATGTCTCGATACATATTTTCATAATCTTCAACATTCATAACTACTACATTACCTCCCTTGTCTGCTTGTTTAATTATAATTTTACAGTTGTTTTGAAGAGATTTCAAAGCTTGCTTCTGTCCTAATGATAGATTGTTGTTAGTGCTTTTAGTGCTACAATCAATCTTTTCAATTTTCTTAGTTGTAATCGAACAATGTGACCCCAAACAGCAAACAATTAAAAGAATAATATGCAAAAATCACATAGTATTAAAAATTGAAAATATAAAAAAAAATATATGAAAAAAGAAAAAAATAAGGAACAGATAAACATCATTCAAGCACCATCTATTTAAGATAATAGTAGAGTCACCGAAGCAAAAAAGGTGTATTGAAACATCTGGTATGGAGTAGCTGGAAGGTGAACCTCCACCCCAGCTACTTCATGAGACTGGGGCGGAAGGTTCACCTTCCAACAGGACAAAGACCCTAAACATACAGCCAGAGCTACAATGGAATGGTTTAGATCAAAGCATATTTATGTGTTAGAATGGCCCAATTAAAGTCCAGACCTAAATTCAATTGAGAATCTGTGGCAAGACTGTAAAATTGCTGTTCGCGGGTGCTCTCCATCCAATCTGACAGAGCTTGAGCTATTTTGCAAAGAAGCATGGGCAAAAATTTCACTCTGTAGATGTGCAAAGCTTGTAAAGACATACCCAAAAAGACTGTAATTTCAGTAAAAGGTGATTCTACAAAGTATTGACTCACGGGGCTGAATACAAATGTACACCACACTTTTCACATATTTATTTGTAAAAAATGTTGAAAACCATTTATCTTTTTCCTTCCACTTCACAATTGTGTGCTACTTTGTGTTGGTCTATCATATAAAATCCCAATAAAAATACATTTACGCTTTTGGTTGTAACATGACAAAATGTGGAAAACTTCAAGGGGTATGAATACTTTTTCAAGGCACTGTATGTATTTGTTGAGCTATCTGCAACCTTTTGTCTGTGCAATATTTTTACAGTGCGTCAACCCAGCAGTTCTTGTAGATAAACACCAATTACACTGCAAACACATTTGGCATAAAATATTTAGAAAATGTTATTTGGCAATTATCTTTCTGCTGAGTACTGCAACACCTGTTGTTGCTGCTAATGGGTTGAAGGTGTTTGTAGGTGGCAAAAAATCCTGCATAAAACAACTAGTTAGGATGCATTACACTTTGACAAATTCTAAATCATTAAAGTGGATGTAAACCCCCAAAAAATTGTAGAGAATGTCATAATGTAGAGAATAAGATTTCTCTACAGTCTTGCCACACAGCCCAGTCTTGCCACACAGATTTACTCCAGCCCTGGGAAATCCTCTTTTATTGTTCAGTTAGAAAAATTTGCTGAAAACTTTGTCAAAAACGCCCCCTTGCTGTGAGTGACGGGTGATTTACATATCTCATGCACTAGCCTGAGACAGGCACATCCTGTGTAATTATAAAAAGTGAGAAATCCACCCTCCGCCACATAACAACTCCTGGTGATGGAAAGGAATGTTATCTGTGATCAGGTGACCTCAGACACACACACTGCACTATAACAACAATCAGATCACTGGATGTTCTACTCTGCCCAACTCTGACTACATACATCTCCCCTATATTCTTCTTGCTGTTCACTTGAGAATACATTTTCTTTCACTCTGGTCTTTAACTGGTGTGCTTTTACTTGCAGTGATGTAATTCCCCTGGAATTACACCCTATTTTTTTCAGTGGCTGAAGCACTGTGTCCCAGAAGGCACTGTATCCCAAATGCTCAATAACTTGAGCCGACTCACTGTTACTGTGCATGTACATGCCTCTGAGGGACTAAGAGAAAAAGAAGTGTAGAAAACATATGGCCCATGCAGCTTAAAGAGGCAAGATTAGACTTTAAGAAGGAGATGTACTAAAACTGTGTGCAAAATCTGGTCCATCTCTACATAGAAACCAATGAGCTTCCAGGTTTTTTTTTGTCAAAGCCTAATTTGAACAAGTTGAAGTTAGAAGCTGATTGGTTACCATGTACGGATGCACCTGATTGTAAGTGCTCCAGTTTTAGAAATATCCCACCAAGCCTTATCTTTGTATACACTGCATACATATGATACAGTCCTTGTAGCCATAAAATACCCAGTAACAGTTCTATGAGTGGTTCACGTAAACTTCAGAACAAGGGATCATATTTATAAAATAGAATTCTTCATTTACATACATTTTTCTAAACAAAGACTATAAAAACAGAACATACAACTTAGTGTATACAGTGCAGAGGTGGTTACAACAGTGTGTATATAGTGCAGAGGTCATAACTATGTGACGTACAACACTATGTATACAGTGCAGGGGTCAGGACTGTGTAACACACAAAGCAGTGTATACAGTGCAAGGGCAAGGACTGTGTAATGTACAACATAATGTATATGGTGCAGAGGTAAGGACTGTGCAACACACATACAGTGCAGGGGTCAGTACTGTGTAAAATTCACAGTGTATACAAAGCAGGCGTTGTGACATACATTATATTTTCAAAAGTATTTGAACACCTGCCTTTACACACACATTAACTTTAATAGCATCCCAGTCTTAGTCCGTAGGGTTCAATATCGAGTTGGCCCACCCTTTGCAGCTATACCAGCTTCAAGTCTTCTGGGAAGGCTGTTCACAAGGTTTAGGAGTGTGTCTATGGGAATATTTGACAATTCTTCCAGAATCACTTGGCCAGTCAAGTTCCTCCACCCCAAACTCGCTCATCCATGTCTTTATGGACCTTGCTTTGTGCACTGATCCAAATCATTTGGTGGAGGGTGGATTATGGTATGAGGTCGTTTTTTAGGGGTTGGGCTTGGCCCCTTAGTTCCAGTGATGGGAACCCTATTAAAGCGTCAACATACCAAGACATTTTGGACAATATCATACTCCCAACTTTGTGGGAACAGTTTGGGAATAGCCCCTTCCTTATCCTACATAACTGTGCACCAGTACACAAAACAAGGTCCATAAAGACATGGATGAGTGAGTTCGGGGTGGAGGAACTTGACTGGCCTGCACAGTGTCCTGACCTTAACCCAATAGAACACCTTTGGGATGAATTAGAGTGGAGACTGTGAGCCAGGTCTTCTTGTCCACATCAGTGTCTGACCTCACAAATGCGCTTCTGGAAGAATGGTCAAACATTCCCATAGACACACTGATGAACTTTGTGGACAGCCTTCCCAGAAGAGTTGAAGCTGTTGTGGCTGCAAAGTAGGGATGCACCAAAATTTCGGCCCCCGAAATATATCGGCCGAAAATGTCCCTTTCGGCAAAAAGCCAAAAGAGAATTCTCGCCGATACTGGCGCCGAAAATGGGGCGGACCTGCTGGGATTGGCCCCACCCCTGGTGCCACCCATCATGGGGGTGTCATTCTGGAGCACCCGTACTTACTCTCTCCTCCTCCCCTCCCTCCTCACCCATGCTGCAGGCTGCATATGGATCCTCAGCCGATGTGTAAATCGGCTGTGCAGGAGCTCAGTCACACTGTTTAGTCTGAAAGTGAAAGCAAGGGAGAGGTGTCTAGCAGTGTGTGCTTCTGCCTCCCTCTACAGTGCAGTACCCGGCATGGAGATTGATGGTACAGATCTGCAGCTGCCAATTTTTAAAAAGGCTGTCTATATATGTTTGTATGCATGTGTGTGTTTATGTGTTATATGTGTGCATGTGTGTTTTATATGTGTGTATGTTTATGTGTGTGTGTTATATGTGTGCATGTGTGTTTTATATGTGTGTATGTTTATGTGTGTGTGTTATATGTGTGCATGTGTGTGTTATATGTGTGTATGTTTATATGTGTGTGTGTGTTATATGTGTGTATGTTTGTATGTGTTATATGTGTGCATGTGTGTGTGTATGTTTATGTGTGTGTGTATGTACCATGTCCCTGTACCATGTCCCCAGTCTGACCATCTCCTGTACCATGTCCGCAGTCTCTGACCATCTCCTGTACCATGTCTGCAGTCTCTGACCATCTCTTGTACCATGTACCCAGTCTCTGACCATCTCCTGTAGCATGTCCCCAGTCTCTGACCATCTCCTGTACCATGTCCCCAGTCTCTGACCATCTCCTGTAGCATGTCCCCAGTCTCTGACCATCTCCTGTACCATATCCCCAGTCTCTGAAATCTCCTGTAGCATGTCCCCAGTCTCTGACCATCTCCTGTAGCATATCCCTAGTCTCTGACAATCTCCTGTAGCATGTCCCCAGTCTCTGACCATCTCCTGTAGCATGTCCCCAGTCTCTGACCATCTCCTGTCTAAAACATACATAAAATAAGACCTGTGCTGAAAGTAACAATCCTATTCTCATAAACAAGAAAAAGTCCATAATAAGTGCAACAAAGTCCATAAAAGTAACTCTTTCAGTACAGAACCCCAAGATGGATTATCTCTTCACAGCATATTCCTCATATACCAGCCACAGAATAATAAAATGCCAGATGGTCGCTTACCAGAAGCGTAGGATCTCTGTTATGGAGATCTAATGGGCACATTCAGAAGGGATCACACGACAACGACATCCGTCTGGATCCTCTCCTTCGCTGATAATACCAACCTCCAATGTGCTCCATGAGATCCACGTTTAGGGGTAAGAAAATTTTAATGGATATATCATGGGAGGAAAAAAGAGGGCTTCATAGCGTAATGTGTTTTTAAAAAAAACAAGTTAATTTATTCAAAGCAAGGCACAGCACTGCACCACGGAACTTTAAAAACAGCACACAAAACAGCAGGCACTTTCAAAAACGATGCTGCGTTTCTCCGTATTAGGCATCCACAGGGAAAGGAATATAGTGTACCTCATACAGTGTAGGGTTTACGACTGTGTAATGTACAACACAGTGTGCAGAGATGCAGTATTTAGGAGCCTGCATCATAGTGTCATTATTGCTGGTTAATGGGAGAAAAGAAGGCCTATCATTGATGGTGAGCAGAAGAAAAATGCCTCAAAGTATGGGGAAGTTGTAGTTAAATTGCAGGACAGAAAAATCTGAGGTAAAATATAAAGCCCCCCTATAATACCCCCGCCATCTGTCACATCCCCATAAGGAGTACCCATCACACCTTGGAATATCCAGGACAGTTGGTAAGTATGGGAATAGGAAGTAACTGAGATGCATGAGTCAGTTTTTTTTTTTTTTTTTTTCTTTTTTTTTATCCCCTCCCCTTCCTTCCCCCCCTCCCTCCTCCCCCTCCCTTCCTTGTCCCTCCCCCTTTCTCTCCTCCCCCCCCCTCCATCCTCCCCTCCTCTCCCCCCCCCCCACCCTCCCCCATCTCCCCCCCTCTCCTATCCCTACTGGGGTCCCCGGGTCGTTGGGGGCCATCCTTTGTGGCTTCCCTTGGACTCCGGATTCCTGGTGAGGTGGAGCCTGTTTAGCCCTCCCCTCCCCCTCCGCGCCCCGTACTCGGGGCGCAGAGGGGGGGGGGGCGGGCCTGTTTGAACAAAATTCTCACGCAGCTACATATGGGCATTCGCCCCTCCTCCCCCCCCTCCCCCACCCCCCCCCCAAGATCCCCCAGGCCCTCCATTTCCATCCAACCCTGCATGTTCGGGGCTACAATCCCGAGTTTTGTGCAAAATCCCTGTATTTCTTCTGGGTACCTCAACCTTGCTATGCATCCCTCTTTTAACCCTATTAAGCATGAGGGGAAACCCCAGTTGTATCTTATATTTTCTCTTTTCAATATTTCCAACAGGGGTTTCTGGTGTCTCCGTCTTTCCAAGGTTCGGGCCGATAGGTCTGCATATACCTGAATTTCAGCGTCCTTATGCAATATTGGGGACTTATTTTTAATTTTCGCCCATAGGTCCTCTTTTTCTTTAAAGTGGCTGAATCTGACAATTATGTCCCGGATCCGCTCTGCGCCCCCCCTTTCGGGTCTACCTACTCGGTGTATCCTTTCTATATGGGGGAAGTGGTCTACATCCTTGCCGCTTATAGGGCCCAAAATTTCCCATAGTTTTCTTTCTAGGTCTTCCCCTCTTTTTTCCGGGACGGCACGCAACCTCAGGTTTAGCCTCCTATCCCTATTTTCTTGGTCCTCTATCTTATAGAGGGTCTCTCTCTGGGTAAGATAGGCCCCTTTTAATTGTGTTTTCAGCTTTACGATTTCCAAATCTATAGAGTCCGCTCTCCCTTCCACCACTTCCACCCTGGACAGCAGGTGGCCCATATCCTCACGTAGGGAGTTGATTTCCAGTTTGATTACGTTTTCCAGGCGTAATAGCATCGCCTCCATTTCAGATTTATTGGGGATGTGAGTTCCTGATTGTTGGTCCTCCCCCCTGCTGGGCTCAGTCTCGGTCTCCATTGTGAGGTCCGCTCTGGAGTCGTTGATTTCTCCTACCGCCCCGCCCCTACTCTCCGGAGAAGCTCCGGCTCGCGTTTCTTTTCCCGATGTTTTTGGGCTTGCACCCTGTCTTAAATAGTGTTTGATTGTACTTGTCTCCCCTTTACTACCTTTAGTGGTTGCTTTCTTAGGCTGTTTGGCTGTGTCTTTGTTCATGTTGACTTTCTTTTTGGGTCTAATTCTCTTCCCCAGTCTTACTGCAAACCTGGGCCTCCTGGGCCCTTTTCCACCTGGGTTTGCGAAGAAGCTGGGGGGGGCCTTTTCCACTTTTAGAATCTCAGAATAGGGCACAATACGCCTACGCAATGGCTGGGGCTATTATCTTTTGACGGGGGGGTTTGTTCGCCCCTCCTACCAGTTAACTTCAGCAATAGGTAGTTTACGCTTTACCACAGTCTTACTAGATGGCTCTGCTGGAAAAAACCATCGGTAATTACAATATGTTGCAAAGGGTCGTTGATTTCAAAAATGTGGGCAACACCTGGACCTTTGAAATTTTGTAGTTGGACCTTTGTTTCATATTTTGGAAAAAACCTAGTGCTTCAAAATACAAACACGGTCTCGGGTCTCGGTCTTATTCAGGTGTCTGTCTTCCGTCAGAACCCCCGTAACCAGTAGGTCCTCATAGGTACCGGTCGGACCTATTTTCTAGAATTTGCTTTAGTGCTCTTGTGAGAGTTCTATATAGACAGGGTAGAGGTGGCGGCTTTCTCACTAGTGTGAGCCCCAGGGGCCAGTCTGCAAGATTGGCTATCTGTGTAGATAGATATTTACTTAGGGGCAACTAAATGATTTAACCGTTTTCCTAAATGTTCACGAGCAGGGGAGTACATCGTTTAGCGTCAGTTCATTATACAGCGATTTTATCGTCCAGCAAGGTGTACGTATACCGAAAAACCTAGGGTAGCTGTTATACTGGAATAGCTACTAAAAGCCTCATCCTAGCTTTATTCAAGTACCTCCTCCTCAGGATGTTGCCAATCTTCTTTTATAGCTATTGTTTAGGGAAGGAGGGGGAACCTACAGTGCCATCCCCCAAAGAAAAAACCAAGCCAGGAAAGGCTGTTGTATGGTTTTTAAATTATCCAGGTTATATAATCCATTCCATCCCTTTACTCCCTTCTAGTTGTAGATTTGCATAAACCGTCCTGTAGGAGAGATTTTTATATGATATACCAAGCACTTTGTAGCATAGTCAAGTGGCTTCTAGAAAAAAAGAAAACAGAAGAAGCACAGCGGGAGATAGGAGATGAGCCCCCAGGAAGGGATTTAAACAGCATATCATAAAGTCCGGTCTCATTCGCCCTGAACCCAACCGCTTGTTGTATTCAAATGAAGATAAGGGAGGGAGGGCCGGCCTCTAGTAATTTCCAAGATTTCCGTAATGTTATGGCCATATACAAGGAGATCAGACATTACTATTCACTTTAAGGTAACACTCATAACTCATTCAAGTGCTTACCTCCTCCGGGGAACGGGTTTGAAACAAGAGCTGCTTTAAAGCGTTGTATTATACCATACTCACGGTCCGTGTATTATGCCCAGATGGTCTGTGATCATGCAGGGGAGAGAGGATGTAGGGGGGTCAGCGGCGGGTCGGCGGTGGTGGTGGAAGCTGGTAGGTCGGCGGCGGCGGAAGGTGGTGAAAAGAGGCCGGCCGTTTTCCGTTCATCGTCCCGCTGGTGTTATTGCCCGAATCGCGCTGCTAATTCCGGGCTGTTGACGGGGGGGCTCACGGAGCCTCTCATGGATCTTCGGCGGCTTCCCTCCTCACAGCCCGCGCTGCATTCGAACGCCCGCTAGCTCAGGCTCCTCCCTCCGTGCTGCGCACTACGCCAGCACCGCATGAGTCAGTTTTAACAGAACAAAAACTGGTAAAACTATTAATAAAATTCTAATTAATAAAATGGCAATTATATGTACAGTAAATTATAACTTTTGGTACTATAGTATGAAAAAGCAGCTGTGACAATTCATCCTAAAGGGAAAGTCCAGCCTAACACTAAAACTGCTACATCTATAGACATCCACAATCTAAAGGCCCGTACACACGATCGGACTTTTTGACAACCAACATGCAAATTAGCTGTTTTGGACCAACATCCGACCGTGTGTACGCTCCATCGGACCAACTTTTTCCAGGTTTCATCGGACTTTTGTTGGCTGTGCGAACGGACCAACTTTCTGCCAACAAAAGTCAGATGGACCAAAGTCCGACCGTGTGTACACAAAACCATCAGACTTTTCTACAAAGTACAAACACGCATACTCAGAACCAATGCAAAAGATCAGACAACAATATAGAAGTTGACCAAAGGTGGCGCTGGAGTATTCGAACGTCCTCTTTTTAAGTGTCGTCAGTATGTTGAAACGTCACTACGTTCATGTTTGTTGTCTAAAAAGTCTGATCGTGTGTATGCAATACCAACTTGGGGCCAACGCCCTTTGTACAAAAATCCACAGGAAAGTTGGTCCAAGGTCCGATCATGTGTATAGCCTCTAACACTAACCTATCTAACCCTGTAAAGAAGAAATCAGTATACATACCTTTTCTGAAGCCACTCTGTCTTCTCCAACACTGAGCTGTCAGACGCGGCTTTGCTGTGGAGGCGGGTGCAGAGGAGGCCACAGACAACAGAAGCACCATAGTAACCCTATGGGTGACGTCACTTCCCATTCATTTCACAGCTGTTGTTGGCTGTGTCCTTTGCAGAGCTTCCGCTACTGGAGACCAGACTGGAGCAGCTTCAAAAAAAGTATGTATACTGATTTCTTCTTTAAAGGGTTAGATAGGTTAGTGTTAGATCATGGATGTCTATAAATGTAGCAATTTTAGTGTTAGGCTGGACTTTGCCTTTAATCTTAAAGCTAAAAGGTTAGTGTTTTTTTTTTTTAAATCAGCACTACTGACAGTACTTACAAAGAATGAAAAGTGTCCCCTGTACTGTTGGCTACATACGTTGAAGTCTTCTATCCTCTATCCCCCAGGAATCCCCACAGCTGTGATCTTCCGGTGCTGCAGGGGTTAATATGATGGCTAGATCTGTTATAGACATGTTAGAGGCATTCATAAAAAGTAATTATGCCCACCCTTTCTCCCCCCTCCTTCATTCATAAAAATCTGTACTATCATTTCCAGATATGAAAGGCGCACTATAAATTTAGGAGATGGGCCTGTCATTCATCTGCTCATCCTCTATTCACCAGAGAATCACAGTTGCAGGGGCATCAGGATGGGAAGGTTGGGGCAGAGATCTGAAGGTTTCAGTGAACATAGAAGCCAACGACACAATGTAAACACTGTCCATGGTGCTGATTTTTAAAAAAAAAAATCAATATTCTTAAAGTGACACTAAAGGTTCATTTTTTAAAAAAATAACAAACATATCATACTTGCCTCCACTGTGCAGCTCATTTTGTGACCTCCGCCTGGATTACTTACGAAGCTCCTGCTTAGTTAATTAGTATCTCACTTCCCGCTCATTGCCAACCTTTGCTTGTTTCTGATCCTGCCTACAACATGATGCCTTCCTGCTTAGCTGTTACTAGACCAGGCTTGGGACCCTACTCTGCCTTTAACTGAACAGCTTCAGTGTACTACCTGTTGTACTCCTGCTCACCAGATACCTGCGCTCTCAAGTTTCAGTCCACAGTGTTGGCACCCTGGCACTTGTGCCTTTCCATCACCCATACAGACCCTGTCTCAGACGAAAACTGTGAAATAGGCCATCCTCATCATCTCAGGCTCCACATACAGGTACAGTGCCTTGAAAATGTATTTATACCCCTTGATATTTTCCACATTTTGCTATGTTACAACCAAAAATGTCAAATTTGTTTTATTGGGATTTTATGTGATAGACCAACACAAAGTGGCACATAATTGTGAAGTGGAAGGAAAATGATAAATGGTTTTCAATTTTTTTTACAAATAAATATCTGAAAAGTGTGGTGTGCATTTGTATTCAGCCCCCTTTACTCTGATACCCCTAACTAAAATTCAGTGGAACTAGGTGCCTTCAGTCACCTAATTAGTAAATAGAGTCCACCTGTGTATACATTAATATCAGCATAAATACAGCTCTTCTGTGAATCCCTCAAAGGTTCCTTTGAGAACCTTAGTGAACAAATAGCATCATGAAGGCCAAGGAACACACCAGACAAGTCAGGGATAAAGTTGTGGAGAAGTATAAAGCAGGGTTATCCCACAGAGCACTGTTCAATCCATCATCCCAAAATGGAAAGTATGGTACAACTGCAAACCTACCACCTAAACTGACAGGCTTTGCAATAGACATGTGCACAGCAAAAAAATTAGTTTATTTTCGTTTCGTTTTTTTCGTTTCCGTTGATTTGTAACGATTCGTAAATTCGTAAGTCGTCGGTGTTCGTATTCGTAACGATTCGTACATTCGGAAGTCGTCGGTGTTCGTATGCGCAACGATTCGTACATTCGTAAGAGTTATTTTTTCGTTGATTCGTTTTTTCGTTAGTTTAATTTTCGTTTATTCGTTTATTCAAAATTCGGATGCATTCGTATTTATTCGTATTTATTCGTACATTCGTAACATTCGTAGATTCGTAATCGGAGCATAATTCATAATTTTATGTAATGTGTAGGCTATTATTACATTTTAATGATTTACGAATCGAAAAAAAAAGTTACGAATCGAAAAAAAGTTACGAATCGGAAAAGAAAGTTACGAATGTACGAATTTTTTCTTTCAATCCATTCGAAGCACGTTAAGCAACGCCATTATAAGAGACACGGAAAATTAGGATTCGAAAAAAATAAAAAGTTACGAATGTACGAATTTTTTCGTTCATTTTCGTTGTTCCTGTTTTCGTTTTTCGGATTTTCTTCATTCGTTCATTCGTTGTTTCTAATTAGTTTTTTTCAGATTTTCGTTGTTTTTCGGATTGTAGCTGAACAAATAGCATAGGATTTGTTTGATTCGAATGATTTGTTATTCATACGATTTGATTCGATGATCGTATTCGTACGATTCGAACGATTCGTTATTCGGATTCGAACGATTCGAACGATTCGTTAATTCGTACGAAAACGAACGAACGAAAATAACGAAAAAAAACGAAAAACGAAAAAAAAAAAAAAAAACGAATTGCACATGTCTACTTTGCAAAGAGAGAATTAATCAGAGAAGCAGCCAAGAGGCCCATTGTAACTCTGGAGTAGGGATGAGCTTCAAGTTCGAGTCAAACTAAGAGCATAAAGCCACCATGATTTTTTTCTGCTTTAAGGAATATCCACAAACCCCATTCCACACAGACCACCTTTGAAGACTGTCCATGCACTGTTCTGTCCACTGTTTGGACAGTGCTGCGACAGCTGACAAGGTTGGAGACAACCCCCTTAGTCATGTCACAATAAAGACACATCATGTAATGGGTTCCAACAAGACATTAACCCTTTAAATGCTACATTAAAATATCACATTTGTTTTCTACATCTACGTGTTCTTCCCCCCATTAGAGTCCAGGTTAAGAAAAATGTAAACAGCCCCTATCAAACCTGCAGGAGTGATGATGGGGCACTCTGTGGTGGCTGCTCTGTGATTCAAATAATTGTCAAGCTGCAGACAGTTGGATTGGAAACGGGTACTGTGGATGTTGCTCAGATATCATCAAAGAACACTCAGTCACAGCAGAGACCACCAGTATGGCACTGTTTGTGTCAATGGCAGCACAACTGCAGCAGGACTTGATCAGAGATTGGCTCAGGTTGGCACTTTGGGCTGTTCTGACAATTGGTCTGTCTGAAAAGCTCTGGATGCTGCAGCTGATCAGAGAGCTGCAGATGAGTCAGGTGCTGTTGACTAGCTGAAATCTCTTTAAACTGTTGCGAAGCAGGAGGGTACTCCAAGGGTAACCTTCTCGAGACACTGTCAACTGGCATGCTACACTGTAGTGATGAAATGGCTGGGCATGTATTGAACAGAGGAGTTGGCAGGAAGAGCCATTTAAGATTTAGGCAAGGTAATGGGGCTGACACAGCCAGCATGTGGTCATGTGTTCCTGCTTCGTAAAACAAATGAGGGTCTCATGCTCCTAGGCACTGGTGACACAAATGGATGGTCATCACAACAGGACCATGCCCTGGCTGCAATTAGTTTAAAGAGACTAGCAGTGACAAAGGTGACAAATGAGCTAGCTACTACTATTGAGGTTCCTAGATGCAGTGGTGGCCAATGGGAGAAAAACACGCCCCTGCATCTAAGTAAGTGAAATTATTGAAATAAAAATTAAAAAAACTGTGTCCATAAAAAGTATAAAAGGTAAAAAATGCCCCTGCGTGTCAGTAGGAATAATACATGCCTCTGTTTCATTTAACAGATGAATTAATAAAATGCTTCTAAGTCAGTGAGAGGAATGGTGCCTGTAATGGTAATGTGTACTAGGCACCCCAAAAAGCTGTGTGGGAAGTCCGTGTTTCAGGTCCCAAGTAACCCATGCCATTTTGTCAAGATGACATAGAAGCAGTATAGCAGTTTATGCAGTCAACAAACAAACTTTAGATGCATGCCAGACACCCTAATCAGTATGTTGATAGGATTAATAGAATTTAACCCCAATACACATCTCAATGCCCTCATAAAACCAAATTTGCAAGCTTGAGTAACTAGAATTGTAATGCCGCGTACACACGAAGGGACAATCCCGCGGGATTATCCTCTGGACTGAAGTCCAGCGGATAATCCCCTCGTGTGTGGGCGCCGGCGGACTTTTTTTGGCCAAAGTACGGCGGACTAAAGTTTGAAGTTTTGTTTTCAAATTATCCGCTGGACTTGGCAGTCCAGCGGATAATCCCGCCGTTAGTGGGCAAGTACGCGGGACTTTTGAAATGAACGGACTTGCCGCTCATCGGCAAGTCCGTTCATTTAGCACGTGACTTCAGGTTACGTAGCTAGAGTAGGCAGTTACTGCCGCCGCGCTAGCTCCGTGACCTGGCATGGATTTAAAGGGAATCCCCACGCCGAAAAAACGGCGTGGGGGTTCCCCCCAAATCCATGTCAGACCCTCATCCGAGCACGCAGCCTGGCAGGCCAGGAAAGGGGTGGGGACGAACGAGCGCCCCCCCCTCCTGAGCCGTACCAGGCCGCGTGCCCTCAACATGGGGGGTGCCCTGGGGAAAGGGGGGCCGTGCGGCCCCCCCCACCCCAAAGCACCTTGTCCCCATGTTGATGAGGACAAGGGCCTCTTCCCGACAACCCTGGCCGTTGGTTGTCGGGGTCTGCGGGCGGGGGCTTATCGGAATCTGGGAGCCCCCTTTAATAAGGGGGCCCCCAGATCCCGGCCCCCCACCCTATGTGAATGAGTATGGGGTACGATGTACCCCTACCTATTCACCTAAGGTGTAAAATGTAAAGTAAAAAAAAACACCCACACTTTTGAAAAAATAGTTTATTGCACTGCTCCGGGGGTCTTCTTCCGTCTTGGGGGTCTTCTCGCCGGACTCCCCCGCCATTTACCAAGCTCTTTTACCGAGCGGGGGAAGTCCGGCTACCTTCTTCGTCGTCGCCGCCGTCTGGGGGTCTCGATCCGCCTTCGGGGGTCTTCCGGGGGTCTCTTCTGTTCTTGCGGCGGTCGTCGTCTTACGCGCCGCCGGCGCCTTGTCCTTCTTCTTGTCCTTCTTCTTGTTCTTCTTCTTCCGATGTTGACCCGACGCTGTCTCTGCCCGGAATGCCTGTGCCGCTCTGCGCTGAGACTTATATAGGGACATGGGGGACAGGGTCACATGCACATGTCACATGGTGACCCCGCCCCCTTGTGTTGTCACAGTCCCGGAGGATGCTGGGACTGTGACATCGCAAGGGGGCGGGGTCACCATGTGACATGAACATGTGACCCTGTCCCCCATGTCCCTATATAAGTCTCAGCGCAGAGCGGCACAGGCATTCCGGGCAGAGACAGCGACGGGTCAACATCGGAAGAAGAAGAACAAGAAGAAGGACAAGAAGAAGGAGAATGCGCCGGCGGCGCGGAAGACGACGACCGCCGCAAGAACAGAAGAGACCCCCGGAAAACCCCCGAAGGCGGATCGAGACCCCCAGACGACGGCGGCGACGACGAAGAAGGTAGCCGGACTTCCCCCGCTCGTGAAAGAGCTAGGTAAAAGAGCAGAAGAGAGCGGAGGAGTCCGGCGAGAAGACCCCCAAGACGGAAGAAGACCCCCGGAGCAGTGCAATAAACTATTTTTTCAAAAGTGTGGGTGTTTTTTTTTTTACTTTACATTTTACACCTTAGGTGAATGGGTAGGGGTACATCGTACCCCATACTCATTCACATAGGGTGGGGGGCCGGGATCTGGGGGCCCCCTTATTAAAGGGGGCTCCCAGATTCCGATAAGCCCCCGCCCGCAGACCCCGACAACCAACGGCCAGGGTTGTCGGGAAGAGGCCCTTGTTCTCATCAACATGGGGACAAGGTGCTTTGGGGTGGGGGGGGCGCACGGCCCCCCTTTCCCCAGGGCACCCCCCCATGTTGAGGGCACGCGGCCTGGTACGGCTCAGGAGGGGGGGGGCGCTCGTTCGTCCCCACCCCTTTCCTGGCCTGCCAGGCTGCGTGCTCGGATGAGGGTCTGACTTGGATTTGGGGGGAACCCCCACGCCGTTTTTTCGGCGTGGGGATTCCCTTTAAATCCATGCCAGCTTGCGGAGCTAGCGCGGCGGCATTTACTGCCTACGCTAGCTACGTAACCTGAAGTTACGTTCGAAATGAACGGACTGCTCCGTGTGTGGGCAAGTCCGTTCATTTTCAAAAGTCCCGCGGACTTTTGGCCGGCGGATTATCCGCTGGAGAAGTCCGTGCGTGTGTGGGCAAGTCCACACCCTCGGAAAGTCCAGCGGACCTAGCTGGAAAGTCCCGCGGGATTGTCCGCTGGACTAGGTCCGCCGGCAAAAGTCCCTACGTGTGTACGAGGCATAACAGATACCCGTCCTGGTCTCAGACGTATCAGTCATTTGTCAGTCAAAAATAGCTCAGCTAGTGGAATGGCCAAATTTATTCCTGACTGACTGGGTATTAGAAAAGTAGCAAAAACTTCTGTGTATTTCATAACTTCAGAAGTGATAACAGTACAGCCAGAATAAGGACATATTTACCTCTGTCAGTTAATTAGCAGTGTTTATTAGCCCAAACACCCCTATATTAGAAAGTATAGGAAGCCAACAGGACACATTAACCCCCCCCCCCCCCCAGGTAAAGTAGACATCCGACAACCAGTTATATTAATTAAAAACAGAATTTCACGCTGAACAATAATATGCAAGTTAGCAGAATGTAACCTCTAGATATTCATATATATTAATACCTATAGAAAGATGGATCTGTGGCATGATCATGACATCCCATTGGCCACACCTTAGACTTGGTGTTTGAAGGCCACATGTTTTATTTCATAATACAAGATGTGTTTTAATATGAAATCTGGATACACCTAGCCTCCTCTAGCCTCATCACTCTTGGGGGCTGACTGTAATGTAACAGGTTACCAATCAAGGCTTTGTAACATATCAGATGGAATAAATAGTGGGAATCCATGACTCGTGTAGCCTAGTAAAGACCACCCCTTCTGTTGTGACCCCTTCTGTTGTGACCCCTTTATTCCAAAACCCCCTTTTTGCTACCCCTCTTAAATAATGGGCCACACCGTACTTCTTGTGGAGTAAATGGCCACAACAGCCTTTATTAAACTTAACTCCAAATATAAATAACCATATAAAACCGTATAAATAACCATATAAAATTAACCATAAATAACCATAAACATTTTATTGTAAACATAAATAACCATCGGTTATACCCTCTTATGTTGGTCAGTGACGGGGCTAACACTTGTAACACAACCATTTTAATTAACCAATATATATATATGACTATATATATATCTACCACCAGGGGGCACTGCAGGATTAACCGAACCAAGTAGGCCTCCATTTTAACCGCCCGGAGACAAAACCCTATCCCGCAGTGCACACAGAGTAATCATCGACTTCGATGTACTACACCGGAGGGGCCATCTCATGACGAGCCCCCCACACACTCACCAACTACATCACTGCCACCGCCACTGACCAACCTAAACACCGCCAACCCACTTTCTTCCAGACATCCATCTTGATTTCCTGAAATGATAACAAAAGCATTAAAACCTTCACAACAAAACTTAACTATTGGGAGGGTGGGTGGGAAAAACTGCCTCCTCCTGTGAATTCCATACAACGAGTGTTCCCGATTGGCCACGCCCCCTTTTTATAATGCCGCTCCCCCTGCCTCCTATTTGCTGCCCCCTGCTAACCCCTCCCTGCTACATTCCTTTTTGGTGTGTCACTAGACACACAGTCATGTCTGGCCCTCCCTATCCTCATTGCACTCGTTCTGTCCGGCCCTCTCTTGACTCGTGTAGCCTAGTAAAGACCACCCCTTCTGTTGTGACCCCTTTATTCCAAAACCCCCTTTTTGCTACCCCTCTTAAATAATGGGCCACACCGTACTTCTTGTGGAGTAAATGGCCACAACAGCCTTTATTAAACTTAACTCCAAATATAAATAACCATATAAAACCGTATAAATAACCATATAAAATTAACCATAAATAACCATAAACATTTTATTGTAAACATAAATAACCATCGGTTATACCCTCTTATGTTGGTCAGTGACGGGGCTAACACTTGTAACACAACCATTTTAATTAACCAATATATATATATGACTATATATATATATCTACCACCAGGGGGCACTGCAGGATTAACCGAACCAAGTAGGCCTCCATTTTAACCGCCCGGAGACAAAACCCTATCCCGCAGTGCACACAGAGTAATCATCGACTTCGATGTACTACACCGGAGGGGCCATCTCATGACGAGCCCCCCACACACTCACCAACTACATCACTGCCACCGTCACTGACCAACCTAAACACCGCCACAGACTGAAAGGGTGACCCCTTACCCTTGAAGGCACCTCCACACCCGCAGGGCCGTATGTATCCCCTCCTGTAGACCCAACGACCACAGGTCGATCCCGACATCCGTCAAGTGAACCCCATCCCTCCTCAAATAGAGGCCCACATTTTTCTCAAGTTCCCTGTGGCGAACCACTAAACCCCCTTGCCATGCCAGGAACCTCCCCACTACCTTATTTACACGGATCCTCGCCTTGTTAAGGCGATATACTGATCTAGCCCTCCTCCAGGATGTTCTAGCGACCATATCTGACCATACCAACAGCGTGTCTGGATATGTCTCGTGCAGGTAGGTCAGATCCCTCTTTATGTCAGCAATAAGATCCCTTACTGTCCGCATTCCCAAATCGTTCCCGCCCGCATGTATGACCAGGACCGCCGGTGGCCTGTCCAACCATGCGAAACGTTCCATTTCGGGCACCACCCTCTCCCACAACATTCCCGGCCTGCCCAGCCAACGTATGGTGGCCTCTCTCCTAGACACCCCCAACTGCCTCCCACCTGGTCTGGCATCCCCTCTCCGTGCTCCCCAACACACATATGAGTGCCCCAGGATCCAGACGAGGCGCGGAAGCCCTCCATCTGAAATGACAAACATAGTGTAATTGACCAGTACTATAACTTAACTACTAAGGCCACCATACTAACCATTACAAACTATAACAACACAGTAAAACTCGCCCTTTATTTATTTATTTATTTATTTTTTTATTTTTTTTTTTATATCTATCCCCATTATTCCTGAATCAACAGTGGTCTAACGTAAGTCAGAAATCGCTTCGATTCCCACCTCCCCATTTTTTGCACATCCACCTCATCCAACCCACACCTGGCGGCTTCGGTGGCCGCCCCAATGCGGAAGGAGTGTGAGGCGTAGGCAGAACCTTCTAAACCCATACTATTTAAGCATTTCCGCAGAACCGCCCCAAATTGGAATCGCGACAGGTATGATCCATCACTGTGCACCAACAATGGGCCCCCAACCTCCGGTCTCACCCCCATGAACTCCCCTACTGCTTTTACTGGGCATACCGCGCAACCTTGTAACCTATGCAACGAAATCAGAACCCCCACACCTTTTTGATCAGTCTTGGACTTTTTTAAATTCACCAGCACCCTGTCACCCAAAACTTCCACGTCCCCCAACATTAAACCTCCCCCTTCCTTTTTTGATGGGCTAACCAACTCACCAATCCGAAATGCCCCGAAAAACGCCAAGGAAAAAGCCGCTGTAAATAATAGCCCCTCGTACCCATCTTTGCACACCCCACTCAACTGCTCCCTTAATGCCAACACATTGGCAAAAGTAATCGGCCGCCTCTCATCCCTTGTCCTGTTTGCTTTGCGATACCCTTTTACTGCCTGTTTCACCCAAAATTCTTTTGTCCAATCCACAATGCCTTGTAACTTGAACAAAAAGGCCAACCCTGCCAACCGTTTTTCAATGGCGGACACTGACCTGCCTTCCTCCATATTTCTGGACACGTAATACAGCACTAACAGCCTAAATTGTGACACATCCTGCCCCACTCCCGATTCCAGCAGCAACTCACCCCACTCCTTCCAGACCTTCTGGTATGCCAACCAAGACGACATACTCACCGACTTCTGGATCCATCCCGCTGCTACCCTAGTGCCAAATCCCAGATCCAGGCCGGGCAAGGAACGCCCTCCTGCTGAGCCTCCGGTGCCAGAGTCCTGAATCTGTCCCACTGGAACCGAGACAAAGAATCAGCCAGCGTGTTCTCTACCCCCGGGATGTGTACCGCATAAAGAAAAATATTCAATTGCATGCAGCGTAACACTAGCTGTCGCATCAGCCGGATGACAGGTTGTGAAGACGCCGACATACTATTGATTATTTGCACTACCCCCATATTATCACAGTTTAATCTAAGCTTTAAATTTGTACAGGCCTTGCCCCACAGCTCCAATGCTACCACCACCGGAAACAACTCCAATAGTGCTAAATTCTTTGTAAACCCCGCCTCCACCCAGGATCGTGGCCATGGTTCCGCACTCCAACACCCTTGGAAGTACGCTCCGTAACCTGTGGATCCTGCGGCGTCAGTTACTAGCTCAACATCGAAATTGCTAACTGGACCTGACATCCAAACCGACCTCCCATTAAACTCCTGCAAAAACCGATGCCACACCTCCAGATCATCCCTGTGCTCCCTCCGAAGCCTAATATAATGTGTGGGAGCTTTCACCCCCGCCGTGGCCGATGACAATCGTCTACAAAAAATTCTCCCCATAGGAATGATTCTGCATGCAAAATTCAACTTTCCCAACAGGGATTGTAACGTGCGCAACTGCACTTTTTTGCACCCATGAATCTCCCTAATTTCCTTTTGTAAGTCCCTCAACTTCTCTTCTGGTAACCTGCATTCCATAGCCATGGAATCGATCACTATCCCCAAAAAACTCAATTCTGTGCGCGGGCCCTCCGTCTTGTCAGGTGCTAACGGCACCCGAAAACTCTCCGCAATGTGCTGCAACGTGGACAACAGTATCGCACACACATTGGAAGCTGGAGGGCCCACGCAGAGGAAGTCATCCAAATAATGGATGACGGAATCAATGCCTGTCACATCCCTAACTACCCATTCTAAAAACGAACTGAACGCCTCAAACATGGCGCACGATATGGAACACCCCATGGGCAAACAACGATCGACATAAAATTGGTCTTGCCAACAGCAACCCAGCAAATGAAAACTGTCTGGGTGCACTGGCAGCAGTCGAAATGCGGATTCCACATCAGACTTTGCCATCAGTGCCCCTCGGCCATATCGCCGTACCCATCGCACCGCAGCATCGAATGACGTGTACGATACCGTGCATGCCTCCGGGTCAATAAAATCATTTACCGATCCCCCTTTTGGGAAAGATAAATGATGTATTAAACGAAACTTGTTGGGTTCCTTTTTGGGAACCACCCCAAGTGGTGACACTACTAAGTCCGTCAACGGCTTAGCCACGAACGGCCCCGCCATCCTACCCAACGCAACCTCCTTGGCTAATTTCTCCGACACAACCTCTGGGTGCAACAATGCTGACCTCAGATTCTTTGCCACCGGAGGAATTTCCGTCAATGTGCACGGGATCCTGAAACCTTCCCTGAACCCCGCACTGAGCAAACCCGCCGCCGCCCTGTCAGGATACCTATTTAGGAAAGGCTGCATTCTTACCCACATCACCGGCGTCGTCCCTCTTGTTGCCAGGCTCTCCGGCGCGCTTTCCTTTTTTGAAGCATCGCGCCAACGAGTGTCCCCCTCCCCCGCAACCTGAACACTCGTGCTTAAACTTGCACGTGTTTCCAAATTTGCAGGCTCCCTCGTTGAACTGCCAACATATTCCAAATTTCTTTCCGGCTGAGGATCCCGAGGAGTGGCTACCCCCAGCCCCCCCGAGAAATGTCTGTGCCGGCGTCTTTGCCGAAGCCATCAATCTCATCCATAAGCTAATGTCCTTATGGTCCCATCGCAATGCTGGGCGAACCGCCCTGCGCTGCCTAAACTGCTCGTCATATCGCAGCCAAGCTGTCCCTCCATAGACCCTATGCGCCTCCCCTATAGCGTCCATATAGCAGAATAACGCCGAGCAGTGCTCGGGGTTCTTCTCCCCAATTACCCCGGCCAATATGGCGAACGCTTGCAGCCAGTTTGCAAACGTCCGTGGAATTAACCGATACCGCCTCTTCTCCTCATCAGCTTTTTTGGTGTCATCTGGTTTCACCCTGTCTAAATTGAATTTCTCCAATGGCAACAGGGAAAAAATCTCCACATACTCACCCTTCCAGATTTTTTCCCTCACTTCCTGTTTTAAATGGGCCCCCAGGGGGCCCTCGAAGCAAACGTATACCTCACATTTTGCTGCATCTGCCATCCGTACAATGTCGGCCCTTACCACTTGCTCATCCCCACTCTTCTCTGGCGTACTCACCTGCTCTCCTGGGCCCACCGAAGTCGATGCCTCTCCAGCTGTTGTGACCGAAGCCCCGCTTGGGGGGTTCGCTACCCCACCCGCCTTCTCAAAACGCCCCACCAGGGCCCTTAGGCCCTCCAGCAACTCCTGCACCTGACCCCCCGATGGAGACTCACTCCCAGCCCGCGGTTGGTCATGGCTTGCCACCAGCGGAGCCGGAGGCCCTAATTCCCTCCCCCCCCCTGGTACAATTCCCAACAAATTCTGTAAAGCAGTTGTAAAAGAGTTATTACTACTGGACTTACCGGGCCGTCTTGGCACCTCCACCGGGATTACCGGCCTGACATCAACCGACACTTGTGGGCGGCTGGGCACCTCATCTTCTTCGGACAGCTCGCCTTCGGACCTGCTGAACTCCTCCTGCTGAGAGAAAGACGCTGTTCCCCTCGGGGAGGGACTCCTGGACAACTCCCGGCTCCTTCCGATCACCACCCCCGATGTTGCTGCCCCCCCCCCCCCACCCCACCTCCCTGGCTCCCCACGTCCTGGGCGGCCAGGCCGGACCCGGCACTGCTCCTGCCCACTGGCCTTCTTGCTTCACTTCCTGGTGGCGTCCGCCTACCCTCTGCTGTGTTGGCCCTTCCGGCGGCCCGTCGCGCTGTACTAGCAGACATATGCACCCTACTGTCCTCCCCCCTCGGCTCGTGCAGAGCTGCTGAAGGGTCCGATGCCGCACTCCTCCGGGGTGTATTACCCCCCATCCTGGCTGTTCCTCCAGACTGAGCTGACCGCCCCCCCCTCAACTCGTGCAGAGCTGCTGGGGAGGACGCCGCTGTGGCAAGGGCCGATGTGCTTCCTGACTGCCCCCTCTTCCCGGCTCCCGTCCGCTGTGACCTCCTCTCCGCTGGTTGTCCCCCCGGTCTGTGCAGATCTGCGGGGGCTGGTGGGTCCTGTGAGGGCCCCCTTCTAGCTGCTGGGGATGGAACTCTGAGTAGGCCCGAAGCCCCGCCCCCCGCATGGCGCCCGCGGCGTGCGTTCCGCCTAGGCCCCATCGGGGTCTCTGTCTGGGCCCTCTTGGCAGGTGGTGTGGATAAATCCCCCCTAGGGCTCCTGGCTGGTCTGGATGGGCCTGCAACCCCCCCTGGAGAGTACCTCACAGGTGCCCTGGGCACCCGGCCGCTTGATCGGTCACCACCATCCGCCGAACGTCCCTCCGGTCTTCTGCTCTGTCCTCCATCCCTGGATGCTGCTCCAGCAAGTATAGCTGCCACCTGTGCCTGCAGCCATTCGGCCCCATTCGTCTCTGCCGCGGCCCTCAGTCGCTCCACGAGGTCGCTGTCGGCCATTTTAGCTGGATGTAGAGGAGCAGTGAGAAAAACTGCCTCCTCCTGTGAATTCCATACAACGAGTGTTCCCGATTGGCCACGCCCCCTTTTTATAATGCCGCTCCCCCTGCCTCCTATTTGCTGCCCCCTGCTAACCCCTCCCTGCTACATTCCTTTTTGGTGTGTCACTAGACACACAGTCATGTCTGGCCCTCCCTATCCTCATTGCACTCGTTCTGTCCGGCCCCCCGGCCCTCTATCCTCATTGCAATATTGTCTCAGTGTTTTCTTTGTAATATATTTTTTTATGTAAATATTTTATTTGCACTATTTTTACCTTTACATTATTAATCAATATTTTATATTTTTTTAAAGAATCCCTGTCTCTTGAGCGCTACCATGGTGTAAATAGGTCTTATTAATTCAATAATTTTGATGCACAGGTGTGCCACCCAAATGTTCCCATTACATTACCAGGTGATGGAGCACTCTGCGTTTCAGCACCTGGCACCCACTCTCACTCTGCACACAGTGCACTCCAGCTCTGCACACAGTGCACTCCAGCTTGAAATGAGAAAGCCGTGCATGCTGGGCCTTCTCATTTTTGGGGCCGTTTCTACAATAATCAGCAGATTGTTATCTAACCCCCATAGAATAATGCACAAAATGGAGTGGCTAAAGCACCAGTTTACATTGTTACTTACTTCAGGCTACATTAGCTTCATTGTTTGTACATCTATGAACATGTGCAGAGAAAAAGCCATGAGTTCAGGTCTGCAGTAGGATGGTTTATAGGAAATAATGCCTCACCTGAGAAAACTGCTTTCCTTGTCTTTGTCCATCATAGCTAATCCAAACACGGCAGCAGCCCTATTTTATCCAAGCCTCATGAATAAGCATTTCTACTGAGGAGAGGTAACAAGGCGCATTTTCTCACTGCAGTAAACATGTAAACTAATGCAGCACTGCACTTCTGTTTTTGGTTTAACACCATTGAATTTAAATTTCTCTTTCAGGATGTAGACGACAAGTTATAAATCTACTAGCCTCAAGGGGCAAAAACAGAAGGGTTAATAGGCTATCATACATGTATTTGTTATACAGAACTGTCACAGTGGCTTCTGATGTTGACTATAAGTGGCTTTTTTGAACACACTTAATGCAGCCATGCTTTTAATCACAATTAGGAAACCCTTCTTGTGAATCCATGTCCACCATGGCTGGAGTGCATGCATGTAGACAGGAATGGTTGCAAAAAGGCTGCAGGCCTGAGCAACAGCACTGAGATGCAACAAAGGATGAAAAAGGTTGAAAACAAGTATTTTCATAAAACAAATATGGCAATCATTTAAAACACATTGCTTTAGCAAACGAAATTATACTCATTTAGGGTGTAATGGATGCCTTCATTTATGGTCCAAGATTTTTATATAAAAGACTTCATGTTCCCTGCTTGAACAACCAAGTTAAAGCATTTGTTCAATGTTTTAAAGTACTGTGTTAGGTAATTGTGTTTTTTTCATGGAAAAATAAGTAAAACAAACAAAAAAAAAGTTTTGCAAAAAAGAACATAGACTACCGGACTAATAGATAAAAATAGTAAATAGGAAAGGAAAGTTAAAGGACAGGGGGTCAGACAGAGCCAAAGGCAGAATGAAAATGTCAGCGAATAAAACAGATATCCACACTGCGACAGATGGATGAACTGTCGCTCTTACCCACAGACTGGCTGTGATAGTAAAGCAGCGCAGAGACACATATGTATGAACTACTGCACAGACTTCAAAAAAATCTCCTTGTCATAGGAGGCTAGTGTAATTAAAGCACCGTGCTAAGAACTAAGCTAACTGTAAAAAACATCCCAAAACAATTTCACAAAAGATGTATTTTCATTAAAACAAGCCCTGTTTATTCTGTCCACTTGATTCTTACAGTCATACCCAGGTGGAAGAACTTTTTGTCAATGGTGGGGTGGACACAGAGGTAACACAGCTCACACTGACTCCCAAGGTTCTTAACCACTTAAGCCCCGGACCATTTGGCTGGCAAAAGACCAGAGGACTTTGTACAATTTGGTACTGCGCTGCTTTAACTGGTAATTGCACGGTCATGCAATGTTGTACCCAAACAAAATTTGCAACCTTTTGTTCACACAAATAGAGATTTCTTTTGATGGTATTTGATTGCCTCTGCGATTGAAATTTTTTGCGATATAAACGGAAAAATATAAAAAATTTTGGAAAAAAATATTTTCTACTTTTTGTTATAAGATAAATCCAAAAAAACTCAATTTTAGTCATACATTTAGGCCAAAATGTATTCAGCCACATGTCTTTGGTAAAAAAAAATGTCAATAAGCGTATATATATTGGTTTGCGCAAAAATTATAGCATCTACAAACAAGGGTACATTTTTGGGAATTTATGCAGCTTTTAGTTTATGACTGCCTATCTCATTTCTTGAGGTCCTAAAATGGCAGGGCAGTAAACCCCCCCCCCCCCCCACAAATGACCCCATTTTGGAAAGTAGACACACTAAGGCAATTGCTAAGAGGCATGTTGAGCCTACTGAATATTTTATTTTTTTTTGTCCCAAGTGATTGAATAATGACAAAAAAACAAAATGATATATTGCTCATACATGCCATGGTTATATGTGGAATTGCACCCCAAAATACATTTTGCTGCTTCTCCTGAGTACGGGGATACCACTTTTTGGGAGCCTAGCCACGTACGGGGCCCTGAAAACCAATCACCGCCTTCAGGATTTCTAAGGGCGTAGATTTTTGATTTCACTCCTTACTACCTATCACAGTTTTGAAGGCCATAAAATGCCAAGATGGCACAACCACCCCCCCCCCCCCAAAAAAAAAAAACATTTTGGAAAGTAGACACCCCAAGCTATTTGCTGAGAGGCATGTTGAGTCCATGGAATATTTTATATTTTGCCACAAGTTGTGGGAAAATTACAAACTTTTTTTTTTTTTGCGCAAAGTTGTCACTAAATGATATATTGCTCACACATGCCATGGGCATATGTGGAATTAGACCACTAAATAAATTCTGCTGCTTTTCCTGAATACGGAGATACTACATGTGTGGGACTTTTTGGGAGCCTAGCCACGTACGGGGCTCCGAAAACCAATCACCACCTTCATGATTTCTTAGGGCGTAGATTTTTGATTTCACTCTTTGCCACCTATCACAGTTTTGAAGGCCATTTTGGAAAGTAGATACCCCAAGATATTTGCTGAGAGTCATGTTGAGTCCATGGAATATTTTATATTTTATCGCAAGTTGCGGGAAAATTACAAACTTTTTTTTAATTTAATTTTTTGCACAAAGTTGTCACTTAATGATATATTACTCAAACATGCCATGGGCATATGTGAAATTACACCCCAAAATACATTCTGCTTCTTCTCCTGAGTATGGGGAAACCACATGTGTGGGACATTTTGGGAGCCTAGCCATGTACTCAGTGAGCAGAGAGGGACCTGTCATCCACCTGCTCAGCGGAGATTAATGGAGAGATCTCCCGCTGAGCCGGCGGACAGAGGCGGACTCCGTGGAAGCAGACCTGCCTCGTGTGAAAGGGGCCTAATGCCGCGTACACACGAGCGGACTTTCCCGCGGGAATGTCCGCCGGACTGAAGTCCACCGGACAATCCCCCCGTGTGTGGGCGCCAGCGGACTTTTTGTCACCAAAAGTCCAGCAGACTAGGTTTTAAGTTTTGTTTTAAAATTGTCCGCTGAACTTGGCAGTCCGGCGGACAATCCTGCCGTTAGTATGCTAGTCCGCCGGACTTTTGGAAATGAACGGACTTGCCGATCATCGGAAAGTCCGTTCATTTAGCACGTGACTTCAGGTAGACGGGTCTAGCGAAGGCAGTGAATGCCGCCGCGCTAGCCCCGTCACCTGGCATGGATTTAAAGGGAATCCCCACGCCGAAAAAAAACGGCGTGGGGGTTCCCCCCAAATCCATCTTAGACCCTTATCCGAACACGCAGCCCGGCCGGCCAGGAAAGGGGTGGGGACAAGCGAGCGCCCCCCCCTCCTGAGCCGTACCAGGCCGCGTGCCCTCAACATGGGGGGTGCCCTGGAGAAAGGGGGGCCGTGCGCCCCCCCCACCCCAAAGCACCTTGTCCCCATGTTGATGAGGACAAGGGCCTCTTCCCGACAACCCTGGCTGTTGGTTGTCGGGGTCTGCGAGCGGGGGGCTTATCGGAATCCGGGAGCCCCCTTTAATAAGATCCCGGCCCTCCCACCCTATGTGAATGAGTATGGGGTACGATGTAAAGTGTAAATAAAAAAAACACACAATTTTTTTAAAATAGTTTATTGCACTGCTCCGGGGGTCTTCTTCCATCTTGGGGGGTCTTCTCGCCGGACTCCTCCGCTATTTTACCTAGCTCTTTTACCGAGCAGAGGAGCCCAGCTACCTTCTTCGTCATCGCCGCCGTCGTCTGGGGGTCTCGATCTGCCTTCGGGGGTCTTCCGGGGTCTCTTCTGTTCTTGCCGCTGTCATCGCTTTCTGCGCCGCCGCCACTGCCTTCTTCTTCCTCTTCTTCTTCTTCTTCTTCCGATGTTGACTCGTCGCTCTCTCTGGCCGGAATGGCAGAGCTGGGACTTATATAGGGACAAGGGGACAGGGTCACATGCTCATGTCACATGGTGACCCCGCCCCCCTATGATATCACAGTCCCGGAGGATGCTGGGACTGTGACATCATAGGGGGCGGGGTCTGCTCCTCTGCTCGGTAAAAGAGCTAGGTAAAATAGCGGAGGAGTCCGGCTAGAAGACCCCCCAAGACGGAAGAAGACGGAGCAGTGCAATAAAATATTTTTAAAAAATTGTGTGTTTTTTTTTATTTACACTTTACACCTTAGGTGAATGGGTAGGGGTACATCGTACCCCATACTCATTCACATAGGGTGGGGGGCTGGGATCTGGGGGCCCCCTTATTAAAGGGGGCTCCCGGATTCCGATAAGCCCCCCCCCGCCCGCAGACCCCGACAACCAACGGCCTGGGTTGCCGGGAAGAGGCCCTTGTCCTCATCAACATGAGGACAAGGTGCTTTGGGGTGGGGGGGGCGCACGGCCCCCCTTTCCCCAGGGCACCCCCCATGTTGAGGGCACGCGGCCTGGTACGGCTCAGGAGGGGGGCGCTCGCTCGCTCGTCCCCACCCCTTTCCTGGCCGGCCGGGCTGCGTGTTCGGATAAGGGTCTGAGATGGATTTGGGGGGGACCCCCACGCCGTTTTTCGGCGTGGGGATTCCCTTTAAATCCATACCAGGTGACGGGGCTAGCGCGGCGGCATTCACTGCCTTCGCTAGCCCCGTCTACCTGCAGTTACGTTCTAAATGAACGGACTGCTCCGTGTGTGGGCAAGTCCGTTCATTTTCAAAAGTCCCGCAGACTTTTTCTCGCGGATTGTCCGGGCATGTGTGGGCAAGTCACACGCTCGGAAAGTCCGGCGAAGCCCTGCTGGAAAGTCCGGCGGTTTGTCTGCTGGACTAGGTCCGGCGGACAAAGTCCGATCGTGTGTACGGGGCATAAAACATACCATACTTGCAAAGCAAATACAAAAAAACATAGTAAAAAATAAAAAATGTTTTAACGCAACCTGTGCCTAAAATATATATATGCCGAAGCATCCACCTGCAAAAGTTAGGAGCAAATCGCTCCTCCCCCTGCTGCCCCCATGCTTCGGCATGTATGCTCTTTTTTTTAACTGTGGTGGTGAAATTACCTCCGACAGTGCTGGAGTCGTGGCTTTATATATCGTGGGAGCAAACGCGGTTGCTGTCAAGATAAATAAATCCGCGCTGCAACTGAATGGTGTACCTGAAAACAAAAACATGGTTAACAATAAAACACAGTAAACAGTAAAGTATAAAAAAATTACATACCTGAAAAGCAAACATGATAAATCATAATAACAATTAGGGATGAGCCGAACACCCCCGGTTCGGTTCGAACCAGAACCTTCGAACGGACCGAAAGTTCGCGCGAATTTTCGAACCCTATACGTTATAATGGACGCGAACGTTCGAAATCAAAAGTGCTAATTACAACGGCCAATATGCATGTTAATGTCATAAAACAGGTTTGGGGACCCGGGTCCTGCCCCAGGGGACATATATCAATGCAAAAAGAACTTTTAAAAACTAACGTTTTTTCGGGAGCAGTCATTTTAATGATGCATAAAGTGAAAAAAAAAAAAGTGAAATTTTCCTTTAAATATGGTACCTGGGGGGTGTCTAAAGTATGCCTGTGAAGTGGCATGTGTTTCCCGTGTTTAGAACTGTCCTTGCACAAAATGACATTTGTAAAGGAAAAAAAGAAGCCATTTAAAACCACTTGCGGCTTTAGGTTTGATCTTAAGTAGAATCTGAACAGGTACATTATGAAGTGTAGCTCCATCCCAAAAAAATCTATTTTTAAGCTTTTTGGAGAACATAGGGAGGGGTTATCACCCCTGTAACATTTGCTGTCTTTGCACATCTGTTCAGAACATGTCACCTCACTTTCCGTCCCAATGACAAATGTTTTTGGAAAAGTGGGGTTTTAATTGAAACAAGGATTGGTGATAAAGTATCAGTAGAGAGGAGATACCTTTTTCCCAAATTAAATCTAACAGGATAGAATTTCCCTTCCTAGGGGTAGATTTCCTCTCACTTCCTGTTTTCTCTTTCCATTTGCAAGTAGGAGTCGTTTGTAAGTTGGATGTTTGAAAGTAGGGGCCTGGCGTATATACTCTGCAGAAATTTGCCCTATTAGATGTTGGTGTAGCCACAAGACTGGTGGGCACAGGAATGGGCCCTGCTGTGAGTTAATAGATCAAGATTTGTAATTGCATGCACCTGTTGAACAGGGCAGAAAAATTGGGGGGTGGTGGGGGTGGTGGTGGACGGTTTTGCCACAAGACTGTAAGCTCTCACAGTTACTCTTGGTGGGCGCAGGAATGGGCCCTGCTGTGAGTTATTAGATCAAGATTTGTAATTGCAAGCACCTGATGAACAGGGCAGAAAAATTGGGCCTTTGGCGGTGGTGGTAGACGGTGTTGCCACAAGACTGTAGGCCCTCATAGTTACTCTTGGTGGGCGCAGGAATGGGCCCTGCTGTGAGTTATTAGATCAAGATTTGTAATTTCAAGCACCTGATGAACAGGGCAGAAAAATTGGGCCTTTGGCGGTGGTGGTGGACGGTGTTGCCACAAGACTGCAGGCCCTCATAGTTACTCTTGGTGGGCGCAGGAATGGGCCCTGCTGTGAACTATTAGATCAAGATTTGTAATTACCCGCCCCTGTTAAACAGGGGCTGAAAAATTGTGCCTTAGGCACTGGTGCTGGTGCCACAACACTGCAACCCCTCACAGAGACTGTACTTGGAGCACAGCAGTCACACGTGTTGCGAAGCATTTTTTTAAAAAATTGTAAGTACACGCCCCTGTTAAACAGGGGCTGAAAAATTGTGCCTTAGGCACTGGTGCTGGTGCCACAACACTGCAACCCGGCCCTCACAGATACTGTACTTGGAGCACAGCAGTCACACGTGTTGCGAAGCATTTTTTTAAAAAATTGTAAGTACACGCCCCTGTTAAACAGGGGCTGAAAAATTGTGCCTTAGGCACTGGTGCTGGTGCCACAACACTGCAACCCGGCCCTCACAGAGACTGTACTTGGAGCACAGCAGTCACACGTGTTGCGAAGCATTTTTTTAAAAAATTGTAAGTACCCGCCCCTGTTAAACAGGGGCTGAAAAATTGTGCCTTAGGCACTGGTGCTGGTGCCACAACACTGCAACACGGCCCTCACAGAGACTGTACTTGGAGCACAGCAGTCACACGTGTTGCGAAGCATTTTTTTTAAAAATTGTAAGTACACGACCCTGTTAAACAGGGCTGAAAAATTGTGCCTTAGGCACTGGTGCTGGTGCCACAACACTGCAACACGGCCCTCACAGAGACTGTACTTGGAGCACAGCAGTCACACGTGTTGCGAAGCATTTTTTTTAAAAATTGTAAGTACACGCCCCTGTTAAACAGGGGCTGAAAAATTGTGCCTTAGGCACTGGTGTGGTGGCATGGATCATTGAGGAGGAGGAAGAGGATAGTCAGTGAACATAAGAGGACAGTCACTCAGCATCAGCATAGGCAGTCTTGAAGGGATGTGACATTAAAAATTATTCGGTTATATCCGCCTCAGGTGCCTGGTAGCTGGTGGTGATCCAAGACTGATTCATTTTGATGAATGTCAGTCGATCAACCGAGGCGGTGGACAGGCGCACCCTATGATCAGTCACAAATCCTCCAGCAGCACTGAATGTGCGTTCGGAAAGAACGCTGGAGGCAGGACAGGCCAGTAGCTCAATTGCATACTGTGCAAGCTCTGGCCAGTGATCCATCCTCAGGACCCAGTAAGCCAGAGGATTTTCGGTGGGAAAGGTGTCCAAGTCTGACCTTGCCCCAAGGTATTCCTGCACCATGTATATCAGACGCTGGCGATGGTTGCTGGAACCGATCATACCTTGGGGCTGCGGACTAAAAAATTGTCTGAACGCATCGGTCAGACGTCCACCTTCCCCACCGCTCCTTCTGCCACTGACCGAAGCCTCAGCAACTCGTCGCCCAGGACCAGGAGTTTGTAGCCTCCCAGTTTCTGGGAACGCGTTGCACAGACCTTTCTGCAAGGCCTCCCTGAGATGTCTCATCCTCTGCTCCCTCTGCGACGGCAAGATAAGGTCCGCAACCTTACCCTTGTACCGCGGATCAAGGAGAGTGGCCAGCCAGTAATGGTCCCTCTCCTTGATCCGAAGAACACGAGGATCCTTCCGCAGGCTTTGCAGGATCAGGGAGGCCATGCAGCGTAGGTTAGCTGAGGCATTCGGTCCGGAGTCTTCTGGGTCACTGAGGATGACATGATCGCCAGCCACCTCCTCCCAGCCACGTACAAGTCCACTGGCTTGTTGGGACTGTACATCATCCCTAAAAGACTGCTGCTGCTGATGCTGAGTGCCAGGCTCCACCTCCATGCTCACACAATCCTCCTCCTCCTCCTCCTCCTCCTCCTCCTCCTCCTCATCCTCTTCCTGTGTGATGGGTGGGACAGAAGGAACACTGTCCGGATAAAGGGGGCCTTGAGAGGCAAGGAAGTCCTCCTCTTCCTGCCTCTGTTCTGCCTCAAGTGCCCTGTCCATTATCCCACGCAGCGTATGCTCCAACAGGTGGACAAGAGGGACAGTGTCACTGATGCATGCACTGTCACTGCTCACCATCCTCGTGGCCTCCTCAAATGGTGAGAGGACAGTGCATGCATCCCTGATCATGCTCCACTGACGTGGGGAAAAAAAACCAAGCTCCCCTGACCCTGTCCTGGTGCCGTAGTCGCAAAGGTACTCATTGATGGCCCTCTGCTGCGTGTGCAGTCGCTGCAGCATGGCCAACGTTGAGTTCCACCTGGTGGGCATGTCAGATATTAGGCGGTTCTTGGGCAGGTTCAGCTCCTTTTGCAGCTCAGTCAGCCGAGCACTGGCATTATAAGATCGGCGGAAATGCACACAGACTTTCCTGGCCTGCTCAGGACATCCTGTAAGCCTGGGAACCTGCCCAAGAACCGCTGCACCACCAGGTTGAGGACGTGAGCCATGCAGGGCACATGGGTGAGCTGCCCCTGTCGCAGGGCGGAGAGGAGGTTGGTGCCATTGTCAGAAACGACCATTCCTGGCTTAAGCTGACGTGGCGTCAACCACCTCTCGCCTGCCCCTGCAGAGCTGCCAGAACCTCTGGCCCAGTGTGGCTCCTGTCCCCCAAACACACCAGCGCAAGCACGGCATGGCATCTTTTTGCCTGCGTACTTGCGTAGCCCCTTGTACGCCTACGGAGCACCGCTGGTTCCAAGGACAGAGCACTGGAGGAAGAAGAAGAGGAGGGGGGTGGAGGAGAGAGGTGTGTCACAACCAGTAGCAGTAGTCGCGTTTTGGAGGCGTGGTGGCGGAACAACCTCCAACACTACTGCACCTTGTCCTGCATCCCTCCCAGCTGCCAATAGAGTGACCCAATGGGCCGTGAAAGAAAGGTACCGTCCCTGTCCATGCCTGCTGGACCATGAGTCAGCGGTAATATGCACCTTACCGCTGACCGCCCTGTCCAGCGAGGCATGGACATTGCCCTCCACATGCCGGTAGAGAGACGGAATCGCCTTCCGCGAGAAAAAGTGGCGTTTGGGAACCTGCCACTGAGGAACCGCACATTGAACAAACTCACGGAAGGGGGCCGAGTCTACCAACTGAAAAGGCAGCAGTTGAAGTGCTAGCAATTTAGCAAGGCTAGCATTCAACCGCTGGGCATGTGGATGGCTGGGAGTGTACTTCTTTCTACGGTCCAGCAGCTGGGCAGGGAAATTTGCCTGCTGCATTCGGACGTCGGTGTACTGCAAGTACTTGGTTGTGACACACCGAATTCTACACCTTCAGTCCTCTCAGAGCAGCTTTCAGAGAGGACTGAAGGTGTAGTGGGGATGGAGATCCCAGCTGAGGAGGAGCAAGGAGAGGTCCGCTTAGTTCTTTGGTGTGGGTCTTTTATGTGTGCCTGCCAACGAGCTGCATGGCAGGTCGCCATATGTCTGGTCATGCTTGTCGTGCCCAAGCGGCTGATGTTTTGGCCACGCGAGATACGCTTGAGACAAATATTGCAAATAGCAGTGGTGCGATCTGCTGCACTCGTCTCAAAAAAGGCCCACACCAAAGAACTTTTCTGATAACGTGCAGAGGCAGCGCCCTGCACAGGCGGAGCTCTGCGGTGTTGTACAGTTGCTGTGCTGGCCTCTACCTGGCCTCCAGGGGGCATCCTGCCTCGTTGGACATGTGACGCCGCATCCTCCTCCTCCTCGTCCTCCTCCTCATCCTCTCTCCCTTGAGGCACCCACGTGGAGTCAGTGACCTCATCATCCCTCCCTCTTCACCACTAGAGCAAACCTGGCAGTAAGCTGCAGCTGGTGGAACTGTACTGCCAGATTCCTCAAGCTGGGTATCGTCATCCGAGCCTTCGAATCGTTGGGCATCCTCCTGGAGCATGTACCCAACACTGTGCTCAAAGAGTTCGGGGGACTCCTCAGGAGGACATGGTGGGTCTAGGGAAGGGGTGGCTGATGATGCTCTGTCAGTACCCTGAGCCTGGGTGAGAGAGGATGAGGAGGATGAGGAGGGCTTGGTCATCCATTCTACCAAGCCTTCAGCATGATGCGGCTCCACATGTCCAGCTGCTGAAAACAAAGACGCGCGTGTCCCATGGCCACGTGCTGATGACGATGCACGACCACGTCCACGTCCACGGCCACGTCCACTAGAAACAGAGCCTGCCTGCCCTGTGTTCTTGGCTCTGCACGCTCTGCCTCCCCTTGGCGGTCTTCCAGCCATTGTAGTCGGTAGTCCTGTGGGTGCTGCTGAGAAGAAAATATAGGAGCTCTGTGTGATGCCACTAACACACTAGAAGTCCTGTGGGTGCTTCTGCAAAGAAAATAGAGGAGCTCTGTGTGATGCCACTAACACACTAGAAGTCCTGTGGGTGCTTATGCAAAGAAAATAGAGGAGCTCTGTGTGATGCCACTAACACACTAGAAGTCCTGTGGGTGCTTATGCAAAGAAAATAGAGGAGCTCTGTGTGATGCCACTAACACACTAGAAGTCCTGTGGGTGCTTATGCAAAGAAAATAGAGGAGCTCTGTGTGATGCCACTAACACACTAGAAGTCCTGTGGGTGCTTATGCAAAGAAAATAGAGGAGCTCTGTGTGATGCCACTAACACACTAGAAGTCCTGTGGGTGCTGCTGAGAAGAATATATAGGAGCTCTGTGTGATGCCACTAACACACTAGAAGTCCTATGGGTGCTTCTGCAAAGAAAATAGAGGAGCTCTGTGTGATGCCACTAACACACTAGAAGTCCTGTGGGTGCTTATGCAAAGAAAATAGAGGAGCTCTGTGTGATGCCACTAACACACTAGAAGTCCTGTGGGTGCTTCTGCAAAGAAAATAGAGGAGCTCTGTGTGATGCCACTAACACACTAGAAGTCCTGTGGGTTCTTATGCAAAGAAAATAGAGGAGCTCTGTGTGATGCCACTAACACACTAGAAGTCCTGTGGGTGCTTCTGCAAAGAAAATAGAGGAGCTCTGTGTGATGCCACTAACACACTAGAAGTCCTGTGGGTGCTGCTGAGAAGAATATATAGGAGCTCTGTGTGATGCCACTAACACACTAGAAGTCCTATGGGTGCTTCTGCAAAGAAAATAGAGGAGCTCTGTGTGATGCCACTAACACACTAGAAGTCCTGTGGGTGCTTATGCAAAGAAAATAGAGGAGCTCTGTGTGATGCCACTAACACACTAGAAGTCCTGTGGGTGCTTCAGCAAAGAAAATAGAGGAGCTCTGTGTGATGCCACTAACACACTAGAAGTCCTGTGGGTGCTGCTGAGAAGAATATATAGGAGCTCTGTGTGATGCCACTAACACACTAGAAGTCCTATGGGTGCTTCTGCAAAGAAAATAGAGGAGCTCTGTGTGATGCCACTAACACACTAGAAGTCCTGTGGGTGCTTATGCAAAGAAAATAGAGGAGCTCTGTGTGATGCCACTAACACACTAGAAGTCCTGTGGTGCTTCTGCAAAGAAAATAGAGGAGCTCTGTGTGATGCCACTAACACACTAGAAGTCCTGTGGGTGCTTATTCAAAGAAAATAGAGGAGCTCTGTGTGATGCCACTAACACACTAGAAGTCCTGTGGTGCTTATGCAAAGAAAATAGAGGAGCTCTGTGTGATGCCACTAACACACTAGAAGTCCTGTGGGTGCTTATGCAAAGAAAATAGAGGAGCTCTGTGTGATGCCACTAACACACTAGAAGTCCTGTGGGTGCTTCTGCAAAGAAAATAGAGGAGCTCTGTGTGATGCCACTAACACACTAGAAGTCCTGTGGGTGCTTATGCAAAGAAAATAGAGGAGCTCTGTGTGATGCCACTAACACACTAGAAGTCCTGTGGGTGCTTCAGCAAAGAAAATAGAGGAGCTCTGTGTGATGCCACTAACACACTAGAAGTCCTGTGGGTGCTGCTGAGAAGAATATATAGGAGCTCTGTGTGATGCCACTAACACACTAGAAGTCCTATGGGTGCTTCTGCAAATAAAATAGAGGAGCTCTGTGTGATGCCACTAACACACTAGAAGTCCTGTGGGTGCTTATGCAAAGAAAATAGAGGAGCTCTGTGTGATGCCACTAACACACTAGAAGTCCTGTGGGTGCTTCTGCAAAGAAAATAGAGGAGCTCTGTGTGATGCCACTAACACACTAGAAGTCCTGTGGGTGCTTATGCAAAGAAAAATAGAGGAGCTCTGTGTGATGCCACTAACACACTAGAAGTCCTGTGGGTGCTTATGCAAAGAAAATAGAGGAGCTCTGTGTGATGCCACTAACACACTAGAAGTCCTGTGGGTGCTTATGCAAAGAAAATAGAGGAGCTCTGTGTGATGCCACTAACACACTAGAAGTCCTGTGGGTGCTTCTGCAAAGAAAATAGAGGAGCTCTGTGTGATGCCACTAACACACTAGAAGTCCTGTGGGTGCTTATGCAAAGAAAATAGAGGAGCTCTGTGTGATGCCACTAACACACTAGAAGTCCTGTGGGTGCTTCTGCAAAGAAAATAGAGGAGCTCTGTGTGATGCCACTAACACACTAGAAGTCCTGTGGGTGCTGCTGAGAAGAATATATAGGAGCTCTGTGTGATGCCACTAACACACTAGAAGTCCTGTGGGTGCTTCTGCAAAGAAAATAGAGGAGCTCTGTGTGATGCCACTAACACACTAGAAGTCCTGTGGGTGCTTATGCAAAGAAAATAGAGGAGCTCTGTGTGATGCCACTAACACACTAGAAGTCCTGTGGGTGCTTCTGCAAAGAAAATAGAGGAGCTCTGTGTGATGCCACTAACACACTAGAAGTCCTGTGGGTGCTTCTGCAAAGAAAATAGAGGAGCTCTGTGTGATGCCACTAACACACTAGAAGTCCTGTGGGTGCTTCTGCAAAGAAAATAGAGGAGCTCTGTGTGATGCCACTAACACACTAGAAGTCCTGTGGGTGCTGCTGAGAAGAATATATAGGAGCTCTGTGTGATGCCACTAACACACTAGAAGTCCTGTGGGTGCTTCTGCAAAGAAAATAGAGGAGCTCTGTGTGATGCACTAACACACTAGAAGTCCTGTGGGTGCTTATGCAAAGAAAATAGAGGAGCTCTGTGTGATGCCACTAACACACTAGAAGTCCTGTGGGTGCTGCTGAGAAGAATATATAGGAGCTCTGTGTGATGCCACTAACACACTAGAAGTCCTATGGGTGCTTCTGCAAAGAAAATAGAGGAGCTCTGTGTGATGGGACTAACACACTTCAAGTCCTATAGGTGCTTCTGGGAAGAAAATATAGCTCTGTGTGTGTGATGGGACTAACACACTTCAAGTCCTATAGGTGCTTCTGGGAAGAAAATATAGCTCTGTGTGTGTGATGGGACTAACACACTTCAAGTCCTATAGGTGCTTCTGGGAAGAAAATATAGCTCTGTGTGTGTAATGGGACTAACACACTTCAAGTCCTATAGGTGCTTCTGGGAAGAAAATATAGCTCTGTGTGTGTGATGGGACTAACACACTTCAAGTCCTATAGGTGCTTCTGGGAACAAAATATAGCTCTGTGTGTGTGATGGGACTAACACACTTCAAGTCCTATAGGTGCTTCTGGGAACAAAATATAGCTCTGTGTGTGTGATGGGACTAACACACTTCAAGTCCTATAGGTGCTTCTGGGAAGAAAATATAGCTCTGTGTGTGTAATGGGACTAACACACTTCAAGTCCTATAGGTGCTTCTGGGAAGAAAATATAGCTCTGTGTGTGTAATGGGACTAACACACTTCAAGTCCTATAGGTGCTTCTGGGAACAAAATATAGCTCTGTGTGTGTAATGGGACTAACACACTTCAAGTCCTATAGGTGCTTCTGGGAAGAAAATATAGCTCTGTGTGTGTAATGGGACTAACACACTTCAAGTCCTATAGGTGCTTCTGGGAACAAAATATAGCTCTGTGTGTGTGATGGGACTAACACACTTCAAGTCCTATAGGTGCTTCTGGGAACAAAATATAGCTCTGTGTGTGTAATGGGACTAACACACTTCAAGTCCTATAGGTGCTTCTGGGAACAAAATATAGCTCTGTGTGTGTAATGGGACTAACACACTTCAAGTCCTATAGGTGCTTCTGGGAAGAAAATATAGCTCTGTGTGTGTAATGGGACTAACACACTTCAAGTCCTATAGGTGCTTCTGGGAACAAAATATAGCTCTGTGTGTGTGATGGGACTAACACACTTCAAGTCCTATAGGTGCTTCTGGGAAGAAAATATAGCTCTGTGTGTGTAATGGGACTAACACACTTCAAGTCCTATAGGTGCTTCTGGGAACAAAATATAGCTCTGTGTGTGTGATGGGACTAACACACTTCAAGTCCTATAGGTGCTTCTGGAAACAAAATATAGCTCTGTGTGTGTAATGGGACTAACACACTTCAAGTCCTATAGGTGCTTCTGGGAACAAAATATAGCTCTGTGTGTGTGATGGGACTAACACACTTCAAGTCCTATAGGTGCTTCTGGGAACAAAATATAGCTCTGTGTGTGTGATGGGACTAACACACTTCAAGTCCTATAGGTGCTTCTGGGAACAAAATATAGCTCTGTGTGTGTGATGGGACTAACACACTTCAAGTCCTATAGGTGCTTCTGGGAACAAAATATAGCTCTGTGTGTGTAATGGGACTAACACACTTCAAGTCCTATAGGTGCTTCTGGGAACAAAATATAGCTCTGTGTGTGTAATGGGACTAACACACTTCAAGTCCTATAGGTGCTTCTGGGAAGAAAATATAGCTCTGTGTGTGTAATGGGACTAACACACTTCAAGTCCTATAGGTGCTTCTGGGAACAAAATATAGCTCTGTGTGTGTAATGGGACTAACACACTTCAAGTCCTATAGGTGCTTCTGGGAAGAAAATATAGCTCTGTGTGTGTAATGGGACTAACACACTTCAAGTCCTATAGGTGCTTCTGGGAAGAAAATATAGCTCTGTGTGTGTGATGGGACTAACACACTTCAAGTCCTATAGGTGCTTCTGGGAACAAAATATAGCTCTGTGTGTGTAATGGGACTAACACACTTCAAGTCCTATAGGTGCTTCTGGGAACAAAATATAGCTCTGTGTGTGTAATGGGACTAACACACTTCAAGTCCTATAGGTGCTTCTGGGAAGAAAATATAGCTCTGTGTGTGTAATGGGACTAACACACTTCAAGTCCTATAGGTGCTTCTGGGGAACAAAATATAGCTCTGTGTGTGTTATGGGACTAACACACTTCAAGTCCTATAGGTGCTTCTGGGAAGAAAATATAGCTCTGTGTGTGTAATGGGACTAACACACTTCAAGTCCTATAGGTGCCTCTGGGAACAAAATATAGCTCTGTGTGTGTGATGGGACTAACACACTTCAAGTCCTATAGGTGCTTCTGGGAAGAAAATATAGCTCTGTGTGTGTGATGGGACTAACACACTTCAAGTCCTATAGGTGCTTCTGGGAAGAAAATATAGCTCTGTGTGTGTAATGGGACTAACACACTTCAAGTCCTATAGGTGCCTCTGGGAACAAAATATAGGAGCTCTGCCTGCCTGCCACGAACACACTACAAGTCCTATAGGTGCTTCTGGTAACAAAATATAGGAGCTCTGCCTGCCTGCCACGAACACACTACAAGTCCTATAGGTGCTTCTGGTAACAAAATATAGGAGCTCTGCCTGCCTGCCACGAACACACTACAAGTCCTATAGGTGCTTCTGGTAACAAAATATAGGAGCTCTGCCTGCCTGCCACGAACACACTACAAGTCCTATAGGTGCTTCTGGTAACAAAATATAGTAGCTCTGCCTGCCTGCCACGAGCACACTACAAGCCCCTCTTTCTCAATCAATCTTTGTAACTGAATCTATCTAACTCAATCTCTGTAAGTGAATCTCTCTAACTATCTAAATGCAGCAGAGTGTCACAGAATCAGCCTGCTCAATCTGCGCCGGAACAGCATGTGACCGGCGCAGACGGCGTGGCGGCGTTTTATAGGGGGGGGCGTGTACTACAGCCCCTGAGCTGTAATTGGCTACAGGCGTCCTGCCTGTAGCCAATTATGGCTCTTCGAGTTTCCGGGGCTGTGATTGGCCAAGCATGCGGGGTCACAGTGCATGCTTGGCCAATCATCAGCCAGCAATGCACTGCGTCGGCCGCGCCGGCCGCAATGCATTGCGGGGCCGCTCGCATCACACGAACGTGATGCGAGCGGCCAAAATAGTTCTGGGCTCGCCGAGCGAGCGAACGCCCGGTGCTCGATGCGAACGTGGGTTCGCATCGAGCACCGGGCCCATCCCTAATAACAATAAAACATTGCAGAATAGAATACAGTAAAAAAGAGCAGACCAATAGAGAGAGAATAGAGAGAGAGAGAACAATAAAACAACAACTATTTTTTTTTTTTTTTTTTATATATATATATTTTTGTGTATTTTTTATTTTTTACTTTTTTTTTTACACTTTTATTTGTAACTGTAACTGTAGCGGTTCCAGGTTCGGGTCTCTCAAAATGCGATGGAATCTTGGGAGACCCTCTGAAAGTGTGCCTAGTCTGTGCAATGCTGTATCCTATGCTAAAACTCAACTAGTGTATGGTAGCGCTCAAAACATTCACCAATGCAAAGACCAGGATTGTCAGGACCGCAAGGACAATAATAACGGGTGTCATGCCTATATCCGTGCTTTCTACAGACACAACATTTTCTTTGGGGGGCTCGTTGGGTAGGGATACTTGGGAGGACATAAGGAAAATGCCTCTCATGCAGCCGACTTACTGCATTTGGATTGGGAAGGTGAGGTGGAGCACCGTCTGGAAACAGAAGGGCTCTGACGATCTCTTCCAGCAATTTAAGGAAGGATCCAGTCCATCCTGAAGTTCTGTATAGCACATGAGCGTTCAGCAAAGCCAATTGAAATAAATAGACACTTTCCTGTATCAGCATCTGGCCTTATGGGCAACTAGGTACGGCGCCAACAACTGGTCATTGAGGTCCACCCCTCCTATATTTTGGTTATATTCTTGGACACAGATGGGTTTCTCCACAACACCAGTCGCCATAGTTATTTGGACCGTCGTGTCTGCATGAAGGGAGGTAAGAAGGAAAATATTCTTATTATCCCTCCACTTCATAGCGAGCAAGTTATTACACTTCAAACAGGCTCTCTCCCCCAGCCTAAGACGGGAATCTACAAGCTGCTGGGGAAAGCCCCGGTGATTAGATTGCACGGTGCCACATGCTCCAATCTGATGATCAAACAAGTGACTAAAAAGTGGCACGCTCGTGTAATAATTGTCCACATACAAGTGGTACCCCTTTCCGAATAAGGGTGACACCAAGTCCCACACAATCTTGCCAGCGCTTCCTATGTAGTCAGGGCAGTTTATCGGCTCTACGTGGCTATCTCTTCCCTCGTAAACCATAAAACTACATGTATAGCCTGTGGCCCTTTCACAGAGCTTATACATCTTGACCCCGTATTTGGCACACTTGCTGGGAAGATATTGTTTGAATGACAAGCGGCCAGAAAACATAATCAGGGACTCATCAACGCAGACAACTTGATAACAAGTCTGCAAAACGTTGGTTGAAGTGGTTTACGAGGGGCCGAATTTTGTAGAGCCGATCGTATCCAGGGTCTCCACGAGGACGACAGAGTTCATTGTTGTTGAAGTGCATGAACCGCAAGACCTGCTTGTATCGTGCCCTGGCCATGGAAGCAGAGAACACGGGCATATGGTGAATTGGGTCAGTGGACCAATATGACCGCAACTCATTCTTTTTGGTTATGCTCATGTCGAGGGATAGGCCCAGAAAGGTCTTAAATTCGGAAACCGTAATTGGTTTCCAATCTCTGGCAAGGGAGGACTAGGGAATAGTGGTGATGTGTTGACCAGTGTACAAATTGCTTTGGTCCACAATAGATCTATAGAGATCTTCGGTGAAAAACAGCGAATAAAAATCAAGTGAAGTAAATCAACTGTTTCCACCTGAATGCCCTGTTGGCCAGGGAATGGGGGAAGTACGGGTGCTGCAGAAGTGGTGGGTTCCCGATTTGGATTGGCAAATTCTGCAGGAAGGGCACTATGGGCTCGATGGACCTGCCTTTGTCTTCTTGGTGGCAGCGGGACACTACTTGTGTTTGCCACCTCACCAGCTTAAACTCCACTTATGGGACTCGCCACGTCACCACTTGTTACTGCAGTGGTTTGACTATGACCGGGGTGTACTAGGCCGCTGGTGCTTGCCAGTTCACCAGAAGGAATAGCGGCGCTAGTACTTCTCTGCTCCATATGAGAGTCCTGCGGTTCTTGCACCTCAACAGCAGAAGAAGATTGGGGTCTGGTACGCCTGACCTTGGCAGGGACCACAACTCCGTCGTCAGAACTATCTGTCATGGAGCCGCTGTCATCTACAGGATCGTATTCTGAGCCTGAATCTGATAGATGAGTGACTTCCTCTTCACTATCTGTCATGCTCAGAAAGGTGTAGACCTCTTCACTAGTGTACATTCGATTTGCCATTTTGGGCTCTAAATTTAGTGGTACACTAGTGAGACTCACAGGTAAAAAAGCTCCTGACTTTCAGCAACTGTATCAAAACGCTACCAAAAAAAAACTGTTAGCGATCGCAGGGATCAGGCCTGACTCTGCGAACGCTGCAGTTATGTGTTTAGTGTTTTGTAAGTGACAGTGATCGATCGATACTGCACTTGGTTGGGCTGGGCTGGGCGAAGGGGCAAAACGCAGGTGCTAGCAGGTATCTGGGCTGATCCTGCTAACACTGCATTTTTGGGAACCCTAAACTGCTGGGGACGCTAGTATAGATCTGATCAGATCAGATATCGATCCGTTCAGATACTATACCACTAAGGGAGGTGTATTCTGGGAGGGACAAACAACCTTTTCACCTGTTTCTGAGCCATTCCATTGCGAGACTGCAACCCGGATTGATGGTGCTTCGCTGCAAGTTCATCGCATCACAAGGTCGATTTTAAGGTCTTTTCCCAGCCTCATCGCCTGGATCTGGTTCAGTCTCCTTAAGCGCAGAGGGTTAAGGGCTGTATGCTCGCATGACACACCACCGTATGGTTGATTGTGTCCAACAAATCTGGTAAGAGTCTCATCTCTTCATTGGAATACCATCTGTGAAGCCTTTAGATCCATCTAGATCTTGTGGATGCTATCTAAGCGACCTCAGATATTCACTTTTCATCATTTATTGGATTTTATTATTTGATCACTTATTGGGCACTGCTATACTGTTTCAATATTTTTGTTCAATTATATTTCCTCACGGGACTATGCTACATTGTTTCAATTATTGTTTTTTAGCATTTATTTGTTTATGCATGCACATTTAAGATTGTGGATGTTCACGTAAGGGGTAGTTGTGTGACATTCAGTTACCCCTCTTAATTTTTCTGTGATTATCACTAAATACTTACGTGCCTAACTAGCATCACCTGTGACACTAATACGGCGATCAGAAAAACGATTGCTTAGTGACACTGGTGATGGGGGGGGGTGATCAAGGGTTAAAACTTTATTAGGGGGGTTAGGGGTACCCTAGACCTAAAGGGGCCTAACACTAACTGCCCTAACACTTATAACAGTCACAAATGACACCAATGCAGTAATCAGTAAAAAATAAAATAAAATGCTATTGGTGTCACTGTGACAGGGGGTGCAGGGGGGGTGATTGGGGGTTTATAGTGTGCCTGCATGTTCTACTGTATGTGTAGTGTTTGTGCACTCACTTGGATGTCTTCTCTCCTCAGCATCGGAAAGAAAAGACCGACACGAGGAGAGATGACATCACTTCCTCTGCTTCTGTTTACATTACAGAAGCAGAGAAAGTTTGTAATTCGTCAGGAACGATCGTGAGGGGGTGGCCATGAATCAGTGGCCTCACCCTCAGCATGGATCTCTCCTGAAGGGATTACGACTGCCCGATCGGGCCCCCCACCCACTGGGAGGCAGGAATGTACAGGTACGCCTATATGCCTGCCCGTGCCATTCTGCCGCCCGTGCCATTCTGCCGACGTACATCATCGTGCGGCGGTCGGCAGCTGGTTAAAGAAAGATTGAAACAATATATTATTTTAATTGTATCTATCTGGCATGTCTGCATTCTTCTAAGCTTTATAAAATATACTGGTAAATCAGAAAAACTAAAAATATTAACATTTAACATTTATACAATAACAATAAAATTTTGGGAGTACCTTGAGAAGCCACTCTCTGAATTATATGGGACCCTGGTCTTTACCGACTCCCCTAAAATGGAGAGATTGTAAGATCAATGGAAACAGGTTATTCCCTCTTTCGATAGGGAGGACTGGGAGGACTGTCTTGAGCAATGCCCCAAATCACCTTCAGAGATAAATTGATACAAACCAAATTTTTATATCAAGTATATTATACCCGGGTAAGATTACAAAAAATTTACTCAGACAAAGACCTTCACTGTCCTCGCTGCCAGGCTCAGTTGGGTACTTATTTTCACATGCTCTGGGAGTGCCCTAGGATTTACGCCTTTTGGTCTGACATTTTTTTGTGAGATTATTAAACTTACCATCAGTTGTCGGCCCCTAAGTCCCAGGAGCTGGCCCTGCTAGGGATCCCTGATGATGCTCAAAGGTGCTAAGAAGGACATTCTCTGTAAATGGTCCACCCCTACCATCCCTGCTGTATCGTCCTGGGAAGCCATAATTGATGCTGCGCTACCCCTGTACAAATTAACCTACATCAGTCGTGGTTGCCCTTGGAAATTCAACAAGCTTTGGCAGCCATGGACCTCCCAATAGAGTGAGTCTGCTAAGCATTTTCTTTTTGGCAACTGGGCTGAGGTGTCCCATGAGTCCCTGTCTTTAGCTGGTGACCCTTCTCCCTACTCCCCCTCCCTCCCTATACAATTCCCCTTCTTACTGTTTCCCATTTCCCTCTGGGGTAATGTAGCTACTCCCACTATATGATAGCTGGGATTGGTCCTAGAGTGGTTGTAGTAGTAAATCTTGTATATCTTTGTGAGATGCTGAAGGATGTTGTTTGTATTTTGTATGCTTGTACCTTATGTACTGTACATACTTATGTTATGCTATGTCAATGGTTTTTGTTTTTATGTATGCTGTGCTATCATGTCCTTTAATAAAGCACTCCTGATTGTTAAGAAAAAATACATTTTGGGCTAAACATTCACTATATAGCAAAATGGTCATAAGAGAAATGCTAAATCCCTGACTGTAAAACCACTGAATTAACACTTTCTGAATTACCAACCTAAAAAATATATGCATTCCAGTAAAATCAAAGAAAAGTCTGTCCTTTTTTGCAAACTTGTTACAGGTAAGTAACTTTACGTATTGAAGCAACGGGTCAGCAGGACTGACTGACAATCAGCATGTTCAGAAGAAGCGTTCAGTAGTTTATTTTATGATGTTTCCTTTGGGTACAGACAGAAAGTTTATGCATCTACTGGCTTCAGGCAAGATGAAAATCATTATCAAAATAAAAGTTTGGATTTACAAAACAACACCATGGAAATCCATTGTGACAGCTTAAGCTGTAGGCTAGCATTAAAAAGGTTAAGTGATTAAAAAGATGTTGTCTATTGTAAGTCAGTATAGAAAACATAAATTTTGTCATGGCTGATAAGTGACAGAATGTACAGTGCATTGCAGAGGATGAGGATTTAAGAAGCTTAATTCAATATTACCGTTCACTTCATACTCCCTACTGGAGCTTGTCTGCCTAAGGCATCATCCAAACTTATGAAATGTTTGCGAATAAAACACAGAAAAACACTGCTGATGTGCAAAAGAAAATAGATTAGAAGTATCAGTCCTGGGGCATATATATTTATCAGTGGGTGAGCTAAAATTTGTTCATAAAGTTGATTGTAACTGGATTTCCCATTTATTTATGGGATGCAGGCCAGTGTGACAGCTGCAATGTATGAAAAGTTGATTCCGGAGTGAGCATTATTCATGCTTTCCCCAGTGAAGCTTTGTTATATGACAGAAAATGATAGAGGCAACTAAAAATGAAACATATTACTAAACTCACATGCTTCAAATTGCTTTTATAGAAGCAAAAAACTTTTTGAAGATCTATGTTACCCTAAACGTAAATGCTTATCCACAATATGGAACACCATCAAAACTGCACCTGACAGAACAAATAAGGAATTGCCCAAGTGCTGTGTTACTGGCTGAATAACTGAGCTATGAAAAGCATGCAGCAAGTGAAGACAGGAATTAAAATTTTGGTACTTGTTCTGGATCACTGACTCATTCTGGGAAATTAACTATACTTCCTGCATTATACTGGTGCAGGAAACTGTCAGAAGTGTAATGCGCCACAATAACAGGGCAGATAGGCCTGTTTCAAGTCTATTTGAGCCACCTGCACCAGTTTCTATTTTAGAGTGAATTAGAAACTAGCGCAGGTCTGCACTAGGGATGAGCCGAACACCCCCGGGTTCGGTTCGAACCAGAACCTTCGAACCGACCGAAAGTTCGCGCAAATTTTTGAACCCTATTCGTTATAATGGACGCGAACGTTCAAAATCAAAAGTGCTAATTACAACGGCCAATATGCATGTTAATGTCATAAAACAGGTTTGGGGACCCGGGTCCTGCCCCAGGGAACATATATCAATGCAAAAAAAAAAAACTTTTAAAAACTAACTTTTTTTCGGGAGCAGTCATTTTAACCACTTCAACACCGCCCGCCGTCATATGACGCCCACAAGGTGGATCTACCATCCTGGGTGGGCGTCATATGACGTCCTCGGATTCCCGGCCGCCTGGGGGCGCGCGCGCGCCGCCGGCGGCGGCGCGCGCGCGCGCCCGCGGCATCGCTCGGGACCCGGTGCGAGTGCCCGGCGGCCGCGATGTCCGCCGGGCACCCGCGATTGCCCGTTAAAACAACGGGACCGGGCGGGAACGTGGAGCTGTGTGTGTAAACACACAGCACCACGTCCTGTCAGTGCAGAGGAGACCGATCATGTGATCCCAGTACGGAGGAACACATGATCGGTCTCCTCCCCTTAAGTCCCCTCCCCCTACAGTTAGAATCACGTCTATTAGGGAACACATTAACCCCTCCAGCGCCCTCTAGTGTTAACCCCTTCCCTGCCAGTCACATTTACACAGTAATCACTGCAATTTTATAGCAACGATCGCTGTGTAAATGTGAATGGTTCCAAAAATGTGTCAAAAGTGTCCGAAGTGTCCGCCGCAATGTCGCAGTCACGAAAAAAAAAATCGCAGATCCCCGCCATTACTAGTAAAAAAAAAAAAAAAAAAAATTAAATAAATCTATCCCCTATTTTGTAGACGCTATAACTTTTGCGCAAACCGATCAATATACGCTTATTGCGAATTTTTTTTACCAAAAATATGTAGAAGAATACGTATCGGCCTAAACTGAGGAAAAAAATAGTTTTTTTAAAAAAAAATGGGATATTTATTATAGCAAAAAGTAAAAAATATTGTGTTTTTTTTCAAAATTGTCGCTCTTCTTTTGTTCATAGCGCAAAAAATAAAAACCGCAGGGGCGATCAAATACCACCAAAAGAAAGCTCTATTTGTGGGGAAAAAAGGACGTCAATTTTGTTTGGGTGTAACGTCGCACGACCGCGCAATTGTTAGTTAAAGCGACGCAGTGCCGAATCGCAAAAAGTGCTCTGGTAAGGAAGGGTGTTTAAAAGCCCTGTATTGAAGCGGTTAATGATGCATAAAGTGAAAAAAAAAAAGGTGAAATTTTCCTTTAAATATGGTACCTGGGGGGTGTCTAAAGTATGCCTGTGAAGTGGCATGTGTTTCCCGTGTTTAGAACTGTCCTTGCACAAAATGACATTTGTAAAGGAAAAAAAGAAGCCATTTAAAAAAACTTGCGTCTTTAATGGCATGTCTTGTCCTGGCCGCCATATGGCTGAAAATCCTTGAGAAAAATGGCATGGCTACCCCATCACCCCCCCCCCCCCCAGCCCCTTTGGGTCTTGTATGGATATTAAGGGGGACCCAGCACCCAAAATAAAACCCTATACCTACAACCCTATATACTCTGAACAGCAGTATATAGGTGGTGCAAACAAGACACGGACTGTAGGTTTGTTCTTAAGTAGAATCTGAACAGGTACATTATGAAGTGTAGCTCCATCCCAAAAAAATCTATTTTTAAGCTTTTTGGAGAACATAGGGAGGGGTTATCACCCCTGTAACATTTTGCTGTCTTTGCACATCTGTTCAGAACATGTCACCTCACTTTCCGTCCCAATGACAAATGTTTTTGGAAAAGTGGGGTTTAAATTGAAACAAGGATTGGTGATAAAGCATCAGTAGAGAGGAGATACCTTTTTTCCCAAATTAAATCTAACAGCATAGAATTTCCCTTCCTAGGGGTAGATTTCCTCTCACTTCCTGTTTTCTCTTTCCGTTTGCAAGTAGGAGTCGTTTGTAAGTTGGATGTTTGAAAGTAGGGGCCTGGCGTATATACTCTGCAGAAATTTGCCCTATTAGATGTTGGTGTAGCCACAAGACTGGTGGGCACAGGAATGGGCCCTGCTGTGAGTTAATAGATCAAGATTTGTACTTGCATGCACCTGTTGAACCGGGCCGAAAAATTGGGCCTTTGGTGGTGGTGGTGGTGGTGGTGGTGGACGGTGTTGCCACAAGACTGTAAGCTCTCACAGTTACTCTTGGTGGGCGCAGGAATGGGCCCCGCTGTGAGTTATTAGATCAAGATTTGTAATTGCATGCACCTGTTGAACAGGGCAGAAAAATTGGGCCTTTGGTGGTGGTGGTGGTGGACGGTGTTGCCACAAGACTGTAAGCCCTCACAGTTACTCTTGGTGGGTGCAGGAATGGGCCCTGCTGTGAGTTATTAGATCAAGATTTGTAATTGCATGCACCTGTTGAACAGGGCAGAAAAATTGGGCCTTTGGCGGTGGTGGTGGACGGTGTTGCCACAAGACTGTAGGCCCTCATAGTTACTCTTGGTGGGCGCAGGAATGGGCCCTGCTGTGAACTATTAGATCAAGATTTGTAATTACACGCCCCTGTTAAACAGGGGCTGAAAAATTGTGCCTTAGACATTGGTGCTGGTGCCACAACACTGCAACCCCTCACAGATACTGTACTCTTAGCACAGCAATGAGACCTGTTGCAAAGTATTGTCTAAAAATTGTAATTACACGCCCCAACAGGGGCTGAAAAATTGTGCCTTAGGCACTGGTGCCACAACACTGCAACCCCTCACAGATACTGTACTTGGAGCACAGCAGTCACACGTGTTGCGAAGCATTTTTTAAAAAAATTGTAATTACACGCCCCTGTTAAACAGGGGCTGAAAAATTGTGCCTTAGGCACTGGTGCTGGTGCCACAACACTGCAACCCCTCACAGATACTGTACTTGGAGCACAGCAGTCACACGTGTTGCGAAGCATTTTTTTAAAAAATTGTATTTACACGCCCCTGTTAAACAGGGGCTGAAAAATTGTGCCTTAGGCACTGGTGCTGGTGCCACAACACTGCAACCCCTCACAGATACTGTACTTGGAGCACAGCAGTCACACGTGTTGCGAAGCATTTTTAAAAAAAAAATTGTAAGTACACGCCCCTGTTATACAGGGGCTGAAAAATTGTGCCTTAGGCACTGGTGTGGTGGCATGGATCATTGAGGAGGAGGAAGAGGATAGTCAGTGAACATAACAGGACAGTCACTCAGCATCAGCATAGGCAGTCTTGAAGGAATGTGACATTATAAATTATTCCGTTATATCAGCTTCAGGTGCCTGGTAGCTGGTGGTGATCCAAGACTGATTCATTTTGATGAAGGTCAGTCGATCAACCAAGTCGGTGGACAGGCGCACCCTATGATCGGTGACAAATCCTCCAGCAGCACTGAATGTGCGTTCGGAAAGAACGCTGGAGGCAGGACAGGCCAGTAGCTCAATTGCATACTGTGCAAGCTCTGGCCAGTGATCCATCCTCAGGACCCAGTAAGCCAGAGGATTTTCGGTGGGAAACGTGTCCAAGTCTGACCTTGCCCCAAGGTATTCCTGCACCATGTATATCAGACGCTGGCGATGGTTGCTGGAACCGATCATACCTTGGGGCTGCGGACTAAAAAATTGTCTGAACGCATCGGTCAGAGGTCCACCTTCCCCACCGCTCCTTCTGCTACTGACCGAAGCCTCAGCAACTCGTCGCCCAGGACCAGGAGTTTGTAACCTCCCAGTTTCTGGGAACGCGTTGCACAGACCTTTCTGCAAGGCCTCCCTGAGATGTCTCATCCTCTGCTCCCTCTGCGACGGCAAGATAAGGTCCGCAACCTTACCCTTGTACCGTGGATCAAGGAGAGTGGCCAGCCAGTAATGGTCCCTCTCCTTGATCCGAAGAACACGAGGATCCTTCCGCAGGCTTTGCAGGATCAAGGAGGCCATGCAGCGTAGGTTAGCTGAGGCATTCGGTCCGGAGTCTTCTGGGTCACTGAGGATGACATGATCGCCAGCCACCTCCTCCCAGCCACGTACAAGTCCACTGGTTTGTTGGGACTGTACATCATCCCTAAAAGACTGCTGCTGCTGATGCTGAGTGCTAGGCTCCACCTCCATGCTCACACAATCCTCCTCCTCCTCCTCCTCCTCATCCTCTTCCTGTGTGATGGGTGGGACAGAAGGAACACTGTCCGGATAAAGGGGGCCTTGAGAGGCAAGGAAGTCCTCCTCTTCCTGCCTCTGTTCTGCCTCAAGTGCCCTGTCCATTATCCCACGCAGCGTATGCTCCAACAGGTGGACAAGAGGTACAGTGTCACTGATGCATGCACTGTCACTGCTCACCATCCTCGTGGCCTCCTCAAATGGTGAGAGGACAGTGCATGCATCCCTGATCATGCTCCACTGACGTGGGGAAAAAAAACAAGCTCCCCTGACCCTGTCCTGGTGCCGTAGTCGCAAAGGTACTCATTGATGGCCCTCTGCTGCATGTGCAGTCGCTGCAGCATGGCCAACGTTGAGTTCCACCTGGTGGGCATGTCACATATTAGGCGGTTCTTGGGCAGGTTCAGCTCCTTTTGCAGCTCAGTCAGCCGAGCACTGGCATTATAAGATCGGCGGAAATGCACACAGACTTTCCTGGCCTGCCTCAGGACATCCTGTAAGCCTGGGAACCTGCCCAAGAACCGCTGCACCACCAGGTTGAGGACGTGAGCCATACAGGGCACATGGGTGAGCTGCCCCTGTCACAGGGCGGAGAGGAGGTTGGTGCCATTGTCAGAAACGACCATACCTGGCTTAAGCTGGCGTGGCGTCAACCACCTCTCGGCCTGCCCCTGCAGAGCTGCCAGAACCTCTGGCCCAGTGTGGCTCCTGTCCCCCAAACACACCAGCGCAAGCACGGCATGGCATCTTTTTGCCTGCGTACTTGCGTAGCCCCTTGTACGCCTACGGAGCACCGCTGGTTCCGAGGACAGAGCACTGGAGGAAGAAGAAGAGGAGGGGGTGGAGGAGAGAGGTGTGTCACAACCAGTAGCAGTAGTAGCATTTTGGAGGCGTGGTGGCGGAACAACCTCCAACACTATTGCACCTTGTCCTGCATCCCTCCCAGCTGCCAATAGAGTGACCCAATGGGCCGTGAAAGAAAGGTAACGTCCCTGTCCATGCCTGCTGGACCATGAGTCAGCGGTAATATGCACCTTACCGCTGACCGCCTTGTCCAGCGAGACATGGACATTGCCTTCCAAATGCCGGTAGAGAGACGGAATCGCCTTCCGTGAGAAAAAGTGGCGTTTGGGAACCTGCCACTGAGGAACCGCACATTGAACAAACTCACGGAAGGGGGCCGAGTCTACCAACTGAAAAGGCAGCAGTTGAAGTGCTAGAAATTTAGCCAAGCTAGCATTCAACCGCTGGGCATGTGGATGGCTGGGAGTGTACTTCTTTTGACGGTCCAGCAGCTGGGGCAGGGAAATTTGCCTGCTACTATTGGACGTCGGTGTACTGCAAGTACTTGGTTGTGACACACCTAATTCTACACCTTCAGTCCTCTCACAGCAGCTTTCAGAGAGGACTGAAGATGTAGTGGGGATGGAGATCCCAGCTGATGAGGAGCAAGGAGAGGTCCGCTTAGTTCTTTGGTGTGGGTCTTTTATGTGTGCCTGCCAACGAGCTGCATGGCAGGTGGACATATGTCTGCTCATGCTTGTGGTGCCCAAGCGGCTGATGTTTTGGCCACGCGAGATACGCTTGAGACAAATATTGCAAATAGCAGTGGTGCAATCTGATGCACTCGTCTCAAAAAAGGCCCACACCAAAGAACTTTTCTGATAACGTGCAGAGGCAGCGCCCTGCACAGGCGGAGCTCTGCGGTGTTGTATAGTTGCTGTGCTGGCCTCTAGCTGGCCTCCAGGGGGCATCCTGCCTCGTTGGACATGTGACGCCGCATCCTCCTCCTCCTCGTCCTCCTCCTCATCCTCTCTCCCTCCAGGCACCCACGTGGCGTCAGTGACCTCATCATCCCCTCCCTCTTCACCACTAGAGCAAACCTGGCAGTAAGCTGCAGCTGGTGGAACAGTACTGGCAGATTGCTGTCCTTCAGCATCCCCTCTCTCTGTGCGCACACTACTGACTTCCTCAAGCTGGGTATCATCATCCGAGCCTTCGAATCGTTGGGCATCCTCCTGGAGCATGTACCCAACACTGTGCTCAAACAGTTCGGGGGACTCCTCAGGAGGACATGGTGGGTCTAGGGAAGGGGTGGCTGATGATGCCATTGAGTACGCGTTGGCAGCTGCTCTGCCAGTACCCTGAGCCTGGGTGAGAGAGGATGAGGAGGATGAGGAGGGCTTGGTCATCCATTCTACCAAGCCTTCAGCATGATGCGGCTCCACATGTCCAGCTGCCGAAAACAAAGACGCGCGTGTCCCATGGTCACGTGCTGATGACGATGCACGACCACGTCCACGGCCACGGCCACGTCCACGGCCACGGCCACGTCCACTAGAAACAGAGCCTGCCTGCCCTGTGTTCTTGGCTCTGCATGCTCTGCCTCCCCTTGGCGGTCTTCCAGCCATTGTAGTCGGTAGTCCTGTGGGTGCTGCTGAGAAGAAAATATAGGAGCTCTGTGTGATGCCACTAACACACTAGAAGTCCTATGGGTGCTTCTGCAAAGAAAATATAGGAGCTCTGTGTGATGCCACTAACACACTAGAAGTCCTGTGGGTGCTGCTGAGAAGAAAATATAGGAGCTCTGTGTGATGCCACTAACACACTAGAAGCCCTATGGGTGCTTCTGCAAAGAAAATATAGGAGCTCTGTGTGATGCCACTAACACACTAGAAGTCCTGTGGGTGCTGCTGAGAAGAAAATATAGGAGATCTGTGTGATGCAACTAACACACTAGAAGTCCTGTGGGTGCTGCTAAGAAGAAAATATAGGAGCTCTGTGTGATGCCACTAACACACTAGAAGTCCTGTGGGTGCTGCTGAGAAGAAAATATAGGAGCTCTGTGTGATGCCACTAACACACAATTGAAGTCCTATGGGTGCTTCTGGGAAGAAAATATAGGAGCTCTGTGTGATGGGACTAACACACTACAAGTCCTATGGGTGCTTCTGGGAAGAAAATATAGGAACTCTGTGTGATGCCACTAACACAGTACAAGTCCTATGGGTGCTTCTGGGAAGAAAATATAGGAACTCTGTGTGATGCCACTAACACAGTACAAGTCCTATGGGTGCTTCTGGGAAGAAAATATAGGAGCTCTGTGTGATGGGACTAACACACTACAAGTCCTATGGGTGCTTCTGGGAAGAAAATATAGGAACTCTGTGTGATGCCACTAACACAGTACAAGTCCTATGGGTGCTTCTGGGAAGAAAATATAGGAACTCTGTGTGATGCCACTAACACAGTACAAGTCCTATGGGTGCTTCTGGGAAGAAAATATAGGAACTCTGTGTGATGCCACTAACACAGTACAAGTCCTATGGGTGCTTCTGGAAGAAAATATAGGAACTCTGTGTGATGCCACTAACACACTAGAAGTCCTATGGGTGCTTCTGCAAAGAAAATATAGGAGCTCTGTGTGATGCCACTAACACACTAGAAGTCCCGTGGGTGCTGCTGAGAAGAAAATATAGGAGCTCTGTGTGATGCCACTAACACACTAGAAGTCCTATGGGTGCTTCTGCAAAGAAAATATAGGAGCTCTGTGTGATGCCACTAACACACTAGAAGTCCTGTGGGTGCTGCTGAGAAGAAAATATAGGAGCTCTGTGTGATGCCACTAACACACTAGAAGCCCTATGGGTGCTTCTGCAAAGAAAATATAGGAGCTCTGTGTGATGCCACTAACACACTAGAGGAGCTCTGTGTGATCCACTAACACACTAGAAGCCCTGTGGGTGCTTCTGCAAAGAAAATATAGGAGCTCTGTGTGATGCCACTAACACACTAGAAGTCCTGTGGGTGCTGCTGAGAAGAAAATATAGGAGCTCTGTGTGATGCCACTAACACACTAGAAGTCCTGTGGGTGCTGCTGAGAAGAAAATATAGGAGCTCTGTGTGTGATGCCACTAACACACTAGAAGTCCTATGGGTGCTTCTGCAAGAAAATATAGGAGCTCTGTGTGATGCCACTAACACACTAGAAGTCCTGTGGGTGCTGCTGAAAATATAGGAGCTCTGTATGAAGCCACTAACACACTAGAAGTCCTATGGGTGCTTCTGATAAGAAAATATAGGAGCTCTGTGTGATGCCACTAACACACTAGAAGTCCTTTGGGTGCTTCTGAGAAGAAAATATAGGAGCTCTGTGTGATGCCACTAACACACTAGAAGCCCTATGGGTGCTTCTGCAAAGAAAATATAGGAGCTCTGTGATGCCACTAACACACTAGAAGTCCTATGGGTGCTTCTGCAAAGAAAATATAGGAGCTCTGTGTGATGCAGTAACACACTAGAAGTCCTGTGGGTGCTTCTGAGAAGAAAATATAGGAGCTGTGTGTGATGCCACTAACACACAATTGAAGTCCTATGGGTGCTTCTGGGAAGAAAATATAGGAGCTCTGTGTGATGGGACTAACACACTACAAGTCCTATGGGTGCTTCTGGGAAGAAAATATAGGAGCTCTGTGTGATGGGACTAACACACTACAAGTCCTATGGGTGCTTCTGGGAAGAAAATATAGGAACTCTGTGTGATGGGACTAAACACACTACAAGTCCTATGGGTGCTCTGGGAAGAAAATATAGGAGCTCTGTGTGATGGGACTAACACACTACAAGTCCTATGGGTGCTTCTGGGAAGAAAATATAGGAACTCTGTGTGATGCCACTAACACAGTACAAGTCCTATGGGTGCTTCTGGGAAGAAAATATAGGAACTCTGTGTGATGCCACTAACACAGTACAAGTCCTATGGGTGCTTCTGGGAAGAAAATATAGGAGCTCTGTGTTATGGCACTAACACACAATTGAAGTCCTATGGGTGCTTCTGGGAAGAAAATATAGGAGCTCTGTGTGATGGGACTAACACACTACAAGTCCTATGGGTGCTTCTGGGAAGAAAATATAGGAACTCTGTGTGATGCCACTAACACAGTACAAGTCCTATGGGTGCTTCTGGGAAGAAAATATAGGAACTCTGTGTGATGCCACTAACACAGTACAAGTCCTATGGGTGCTTCTGGGAAGAAAATATAGGAGCTCTGTGTGATGGGACTAACACACTACAAGTCCTATGGGTGCTTCTGGGAAGAAAATATAGGAACTCTGTGTGATGCCACTAACACAGTACAAGTCCTATGGGTGCTTCTGGGAAGAAAATATAGGAACTCTGTGTGATGCCACTAACACAGTACAAGTCCTATGGGTGCTTCTGGGAAGAAACTATAGGAACTCTGTGTGATGCCACTAACACAGTACAAGTCATATGGGTGCTTCTGGGAAGAAAATATAGGAACTCTGTGTGATGCCACTAACACACTTGAAGTCCTATGGGTGCTTCTGGGAAGAAAATATAGGAACTCTGTGTGATGCCACTAACACACTAGAAGTCCTATGGGTGCTTCTGGGAAAGAAAATATAGGAGCTCTGTGTGATGCCACTAACACACTAGAAGTCCAGTGGGTGCTGCTGAGAAGAAAATATAGGAGCTCTGTGTGATGCCACTAACACACTAGAAGTCCTATGGGTGCTTCTGCAAAGAAAATATAGGAGCTCTGTGTGATGCCACTAACACACTAGAAGTCCTGTGGGTGCTGCTGAGAAGAAAATATAGGAGCTCTGTGTGATGCCACTAACACACTAGAAGCCCTATGGGTGCTTCTGCAAAGAAAATATAGGAGCTCTGTGTGATGCCACTAACACACTAGAAGTCCTGTGGGTGCTGCTGAGAGGAAAATATAGGAGCTCTGTGTGATGCCACTAACACACTAGAAGCCCTATGGGTGCTTCTGGAAAGAAAAAATAGGAGCTCTGTGTGATGCCACTAACACACTAGAAGTCCTGTGGGTGCTGCTGAGAAGAAAATATAGGAGCTCTGTGTGATGCCACTAACACACTAGAAGTCCTGTGGGTGCTGCTGAGAAGAAAATATAGGAGCTCTGTGTGATGCCACTAACACACTAGAAGTCCTATGGGTGCTTCTGCAAAGAAAATATAGGAGCTCTGTGTGATGCCACTAACACACTAGAAGTCCTGTGGGTGCTTCTGAGAAGAAAATATAGGAGCTCTGTATGAAGCCACTAACACACTAGAAGTCCTATGGGTGCTTCTGCAAAGAAAATATAGGAGCTCTGTGTGATGCCACTAACACACTAGAAGTCCTATGGGTGCTGCTGAGAAGAAAATATAGGAGCTCTGTGTGATGCCACTAACACACTAGAAGCCCTTTGGGTGCTTCTGCAAAGAAAATATAGGAGCTCTGTGTGATGCCACTAACACACTAGAAGTCCTATGGGTGCTTCTGGAAAGAAAATATAGGAGCTCTGTGTGATGCCAGTAACACACTAGAAGTCCTGTGGGTGCTGCTGAGAAGAAAATATAGGAGCTCTGTGTGATGCCACTAACACACAATTGAAGAGTGCAAAAGGAAAGAAAAACTGCGCTGTCTTATAAAGATATTGAAAAATATATGTACACTAGCGGCCTGCACAACAGGTAACTGTAATGAGTGAATAAAATTTGAATATAAAAAAGTGCGGCGCTCATAGAGCATGAAAAATAACAATCAATGTCTAAAAGTGATGATACTAAATTATGATACAGTATCCAAAAATAAAAATTAATATATGAATGTGTGTCACTAAAAATAGTGAACAAACAAATATGATAAATCAAATGGATTGTGAATCAAAAGATCATATATATGGAAAGGGTTGGTAGACCTACTAATCACATAATCGCATAGATCACATATATATCTCCTATAAATATAAATGTTTAATTTCTTTTTTTATATATTTCTTCTATGTGTATGTGTGTATATGTATATGTATATATGTGTGTAAATATATATATGTGTATATATTGATTTTTAGAATATTTGGCCTTCATCACCGATATTCTTGTTTTTAAATTTTAACATTAAAATGTATCACCCCGGTTGTACATTCGCTGTTTTAGTGTATAATAAGCGTCTATTATACACTTACTATGATTTTAATGTAAATATCTGTTTAGCGCCAGACCATCCACTTGGTTCCTTGTAGTTATTAACATTGCTAAACCCCCCCTTATCACTTTTTAGATGTTGGACACATAAGTTGTGGGCACCATGTTTGCTGACACAAGGAAGTGCTTTCTTTATCATTGACCTTCCTCTGTTATCAAAATGAGGCTTGATACTCAAGCCTCTGGGGCCATGCTTGTAAACACCTTTAGTGTGTATACCAAAAGGAGGCTTGACACACAAGCCATAGACACCATCTTTGCAGATACAGGAAGTGTCATTTCAGCTGACACATGGAAGTGCTTTCTTTATCATTGACCTTCCTCTGTTATCAAAATGAGGCTTGATACTCAAGCCTCTGGGGCCATGCTTGCAATTACCTTTAGTGTGTATATCAAAAGGAGGCTTGACACACAAGCCATAGACGCCATCTTTGCAGATACAGGAAGTGTCATTTCAGCTGACACATGGAAGTGCTTTCTTTATCATTGACCTTCCTCTGTTATCAAAATGAGGCTTGATACTCAAGCCTCTGGGGCCATGCTTGCAAACACCTTTAGTGTGAATACCAAAAGGAGGCTTGACACACAAGCCATAGACGCCATCTTTGCAGATACAGGAAGTGTCATTTCAGCACGACCACACAGGTGATGGCAGTCTGGTCCTAATTCAGGTACCCTCATCCTATATATACGCAGTGGCCGCAGTGGACCAGCACCCCCAGATGATGCCTGTATGAGGCGAAACGCGTCGGGACTCGGTTAGCTGTTACCACTGCGTTACCAGTAGACCATTATATGCTTTTACATGTCGTTTTAAATGTGAGTACCCATTTTTATATGCTTTGTCAAAATAAATCCCCTATGGTATTACACTATGTGGCTCCATTTTTCTCTTTATCGGTCCCACTAATTTGAGCACTACCAGTGGTATAACATCCATCATCCCTCCCTCCTGAGAGTTCTTTGGATATATCCAGTGAAGGATCTTGTCGTTTGGCACCATCCCCAAGTAGATGCTCCCACGGGTGTAGTGACACCAACTGCCTTTTGTGACTCATACGGCGTAAGCCTATCTGAGTTCACGCTATCTGGTAAGCGCATTCCCAAGAGGTGGTGGACTGCAACAGACAACTTGCACCAAGTCACCTGTTATATATTTCTTAACGCACCAATGTTGAATTTATGTCACTATTAGGTGGTGTTTTTTGCTTAGATCACTATTTGTAACACACGTTGCTATATGGTTTTGTTTATATGGTGATATATATTCAAGATTTTTCTACTGTCATATTTATTGTATATGTGATCTATGCGATTATGTGATTAGTAGGTCTACCAACCCTTTCCATATATATGATCTTTTGATTCACAATCCATTTGATTTATCATATTTGTTTGTTCACTATTTTTAGTGACACACATTCATATATTAATTTTTATTTTTGGATACTGTATCATAATTTAGTATCATCACTTTTAGACATTGATTGTTATTTTTCATGCTCTATGAGCGCCGCACTTTTTTATATTCAAATTTTAAACACACAATTGAAGTCCTATGGGTGCTTCTGGGAAGAAAATATAGGAGCTCTGTGTGATGGGACTAACACACTACAAGTCCTATGGGTGCTTCTGGGAAGAAAATATAGGAGCTCTGTGTGATGGGACTAACACACTACAAGTCCTATGGGTGCTTCTGGGAAGAAAATATAGGAACTCTGTGTGATGGGACTAACACACTACAAGTCCTATGGGTGCTTCTGGGAAGAAAATATAGGAGCTCTGTGTGATAGGACTAACACACTACAAGTCCTATGGGTGCTTCTGGGAAGAAAATATAGGAACTCTGTGTGATGCCACTAACACAGTACAAGTCCTATGGGTGCTTCTGGGAAGAAAATATAGGAACTCTGTGTGATGCCACTAACACAGTACAAGTCCTATGGGTGCTTCTGGGAAGAAAATATAGGAGCTCTGTGTTATGGCACTAACACACAATTGAAGTCCTATGGGTGCTTCTGGGAAGAAAATATAGGAGCTCTGTGTGATGGGACTAACACACTACAAGTCCTATGGGTGCTTCTGGGAAGAAAATATAGGAGCTCTGTGTGATGGGACTAACACAGTACAAGTCCTATGGGTGCTTCTGGGAAGAAAATATAGGAGCTCTGTGTGATGGCACTAACACACAATTGAAGTCCTATGGGTGCTTCTGGGAAGAAAATATAGGAGCTCTGTGTGATGGGACTAACACACTACAAGTCCTATGGGTGCTTCTGGGAAGAAAATATAGGAGCTCTGTGTGATGGGACTAACACACTACAAGTCCTATGGGTGCTTCTGGGAAGAAAATATAGGAACTCTGTGTGATGGGACTAACACACTACAAGTCCTATGGGTGCTTCTGGGAAGAAAATATAGGAGCTCTGTGTGATGGGACTAACACACTACAAGTCCTATAGGTGCTTCTGGGAAGAAAATATAGGAACTCTGTGTGATGCCACTAACACAGTACAAGTCCTATGGGTGCTTCTGGGAAGAAAATATAGGAACTCTGTGTGATGCCACTAACACAGTACAAGTCCTATGGGTGCTTCTGGGAAGAAAATATAGGAGCTCTGTGTGATGGCACTAACACACAATTGAAGTCCTATGGGTGTTTCTGGGAAGAAAATATAGGAGCTCTGTGTGATGGGACTAACACACTACAAGTCCTATGGGTGCTTCTGGGAAGAAAATATAGGAGCTCTGTGTGATGGCACTAACACACAATTGAAGTCCTATGGGTGCTTCTGGGAAGAAAATATAGGAGCTCTGTGTGATGGGACTAACACACTACAAGTTCTATGGGTGCTTCTGGGAAGAAAATATAGGAACTCTGCGTGATGCCACTAACACAGTACAAGTCCTATGGGTGCTTCTGGGAAGAAAATATAGGAACTCTGTGTGATGCCTCTAACACAGTACAAGTCCTATGGGTGCTTCTGGGAAGAAAATATAGGAACTCTGTGTGATGCCACTAACACAGTACAAGTCCTATGGGTGCTTCTGGGAAGAAAATATAGGAGCTCTGTGTGATGGCACTAACACACAATTGAAGTCCTATGGGTGCTTCTGGGAAGAAAATATAGGAACTCTGTGTGATGCCACTAACACAGTACAAGTCCTATGGGTGCTTCTGGGAAGAAAATATAGGAGCTCTGTGTGATGGGACTAACACACTACAAGTCCTATGGGTGCTCCTGGGAAGAAAATATAGGAACTCTGTGTGATGCCACTAACACAGTACAAGTCCTATGGGTGCTTCTGGGAAGAAAATATAGGAACTCTGTGTGATGCCACTAACACAGTAAAAGTCCTATGGGTGCTTCTGGGAAGAAAATATAGGAACTCTGTGTGATGCCACTAACACAGTACAAGTCCTATGGGTGCTTCTGGGAAGAAAATATAGGAGCTCTGTGTGATGGCACTAACACACAATTGAAGTCCTATGGGTGCTTCTGGGAAGAAAATATAGGAGCTCTGTGTGATGGGACTAACACACTACAAGTCCTATGGGTGCTTCTGGGAAGAAAATATAGGAACTCTGTGTGATGCCACTAACACAGTACAAGTCCTATGGGTGCTTCTGGGAAGAAAATATAGGAACTCTGTGTGATGCCACTAACACAGTAAAAGTCCTATGGGTGCTTCTGGGAAGAAAATATAGGAACTCTGTGTGATGCCACTAACACAGTACAAGTCCTATGGGTGCTTCTGGGAAGAAAATATAGGAGCTCTGTGTGATGGCACTAACACACAATTGATGTCCTATGGGTGCTTCTGGGAAGAAAATATAGGAACTCTGTGTGATGCCACTAACACAGTACAAGTCCTATGGGTGCTTCTGGGAAGAAAATATAGGAACTCTGTGTGATGCCACTAACACATACAAGTCCTATGGGTGCTTCTGGGAAGAAAATATAGGAACTCTGTGTGATGCCACTAACACAGTACAAGTCCTATGGGTGCTTCTGGGAAGAAAATATAGGAACTCTGTGTGATGCCACTAACACAGTACAAGTCCTATGGGTGATTCTGGGAAGAAAATATAGGAGCTCTGTGTGATGGGACTAACACACTACAAGTCCTATGGGTGCTTCTGGGAAGAAAATATAGGAACTCTGTGTGATGGGACTAACAAACTACAAGTCCTATGGGTGCTTCTGGGAAGAAAATATAGGAGCTCTGTGTGATGGGACTAACACACTACAAGTCCTATGGGTGCTTCTGGGAAGAAAATATAGGAACTCTGTGTGATGCCACTAACACAGTACAAGTCCTATGGGTGCTTCTGGGAAGAAAATATAGGAACTCTGTGTGATGCCACTAACACAGTACAAGTCCTATGGGTGCTTCTGGGAAGAAAATATAGGAGCTCTGTGTGATGGGACTAACACACTACAAGTCCTATGGGTGCTTCTGGGAAGAAAATATAGGAACTCTGTGTGATGCCACTAACACAGTACAAGTCCTATGGGTGCTTCTGGGAAGAAAATATAGGAACTCTGTGTGATGCCACTAACACAGTACAAGTCCTATGGGTGCTTCTGGGAAGAAACTATAGGAACTCTGTGTGATGCCACTAACACAGTACAAGTCCTATGGGTGCTTCTGGGAAGAAAATATAGGAACTCTGTGTGATGCCACTAACACACTTGAAGTCCTATGGGTGCTTCTGGAAGAAAATATAGGAACTCTGTGTGATGCCACTAACACAGTACAAGTCCTATGGGTGCTTCTGGGAAGAAAATATAGGAACTCTGTGTGATGCCACTAACACAGTACAAGTCCTATGGGTGCTTCTGGGAAGAAAATATAGGAACTCTGTGTGATGCCACTAACACAGTACAAGTCCTATGGGTGCTTCTGGGAAGAAAATATAGGAACTCTGTGTGATGCCTCTAACACAGTACAAGTCCTATGGGTGCTTCTGGGAAGAAAATATAGGAGCTCTGTGTGATGGGACTAACACAGTACAAGTCCTATGGGTGCTTCTGGGAAGAAAATATAGGAACTCTGTGTGATGCCACTAACACAGTACAAGTCCTATGGGTGCTTCTGGGAAGACAATATAGGAACTCTGTGTGATGCCACTAACACAGTACAAGTCCTATGGGTGCTTCTGGGAAGAAAATATAGGAGCTCTGTTTGCTGCCACTAACACACTAGAAGTCCTATGGGTGCTTTTGGGGTGCAGTGCTGTACTAACAGCACTGCGGTTGGTACTACTGAAATACTCTACTAACAGTAAGACACGTACCAGACTAACCCCCAGCAGCAGCTAAAAACACACTAACCAGCAGCAGCAATGGACGATCAATGACAGGTAGCAATGGTTTAGCAAATAAATAGCCAATGGTTTAGCAAAGTAGAGCAAATCTTTCTATATGAATCTAGCAAAGAGTGACACAGAATCAGCCTGATCTCTCCTAAAGCCGGAACTCATGTGACCGGCGCCGACGGCGTGGCAGCCTTTTAAATGAGGGGGCGTGTACTAAAGCCCCTGAGCTGTAATTGGCTACAGGCGTCCTGCCTGTAGCCAATTATGGCTCTCCGAGTTTCCGGCGCTGTGATTGGCCAAGCATGCGGGGTCACAGTGCATGCTTGGCCAATCATCAGCCAGCAATGCACTGCGCCGGCCGCGCCGGCCGCAATGCATTGCGGGGCCGCTCGCATCACACGAATGTGATGCGAGCGGCCAAAATAGTTCTGGGCTCGCCGAGCGAGCGAACACCCGGTGCTCGATGCGAACATGGGTTCGCATCGAGCACCGGGCCCATCCCTAGTCTGCACTTGATCAACAGAGGAAATACAGGAATACTGTCTCAGATCCCTGTCTGGTGTGAACCTGTTCTTAGGGGATGTGAGCTGTCAGAAGACAGCTTACATACCTCTCTCTCTGCTCATACAATGATTGCACAACACGAGCAGAGACTGAAAAGGGTTAACGCCCTTCTCTGCCCTCTCCTCTGAGCCAAGTGTGAGATGGCCAGAAAGAAGCCTACAGCTCCAGCTCCCATTCTCTGTCTTGTGCCTGCTCAATGTTCTATGTTCAATGTTCAATGTTTCAATGTTTAGAAACTGTACTTGCACAGCTCTTTGGTAATTGTGGGTGCCATTTAGAGGTCCACTGATATGGGTTTTTCTCTGGCCAATGCCGATATTTAGAAATCGCGGCGGCCAATGGCAGATATATGATGCCGATTTCTTTGGACTGATATGTTAGGCCGATTTTCTTTTTTTTTTCTTCCTTTGTCTCATTATGTCTAACATTTAAGTAATAAGAAGCAATACAGAAAATGTCTTAAATTAAACATTTATTAAACACAACAAGCCTTCAAACAAACTATGTATCTTAAATATTAAATACACAAAAACAGGTAATCAAAACTTTTGGCCTAAAAAAAATGGGCTAACTTTACTGTTTTTTTTTTTTTTTTTTTAAATCTCTATTTGTGTGAAGAAAATAGTGTAGCATGACCACTCAATTGTCATTCAAAGTGCGACAGAGCTGAAAGCTAAAAAATGGTTTGGGCAAGAAGTGGGTGTAAGTGCCTGGTAGGCAAGTGGTTAAAAACTTCCGTTTTGATGCGTCTACATGCCGCGTTTAGCTGCGCTTAGCCACGTTTGCGTTTAGAAGAGGTTTTTTTTTTGCTTATTTTTTGTAAATAGTAAAAAATGTATCTCCAATTAAAAATGCCTGTAAACGAAATGTGGCAAAGTGTGAGTTGCCGCGTTTAAACGCATTTACAAGCTGTTACGTTGACGTTTCAAATGTCTCTGAACATTCGTCCTGGGCACATTGTTTTGCTTACCAAAAAATGTTTTAAACTCAACTGCCTAGAAACGATTCTAAACGACCCTGATAAAATAACATAGCGGAGAGTTTAGGCGCAAAAAAACGCCCAACTGCTCCTAAATGTCCGTTTACCAGCAGCAGTGTACATGAAGCCTTAAAATATATTAATACATCTTTTCCCTATAAATATATATTTTACCAGGCGTGGTAATTTCTTACAATCTCCGTGGGAAAGGTTACCAAGAGCTTCTCAAACCATTCAGCACAATTTTTACTCAAATTTCTGGCTCAAATTCCCACTTGCTTACAGGCTCATGAGTTTTTAAAAAGTTTGTCTGAACCACAAAAGATGGAATTTTTAGGAAGTTTGCTCATACAGTATCTAGTGCTCATCTAACTTGGCAGTAATTCAGCCAACCTCTGTTTGTTAGTTTGTTGTTCTGTGCAAATAAAGTATCTGCAAATCTCACATAGTGTAATGTAATCTCAAATGTTGTTTTCAAGCTTCTTAATCCTGCAGATTTCAATAAAGGAATACCTGATGATCCTATCATTGAGGCCCTTGTTTTCCAGTGGTGCTCTTGTGTTGCCACCTGTCACAGCTGGAGACTACAAGTGGTTTTACTAACACGCATTGCACATGCAGGGTCCACTGTTCTCAATATCAGAAAGCCGGCTGAAAGAATTTGGAGGAATTCCTCAGAACCAAGATGCAAAAAAAGTTAAAACAGGATGGTATGGAAAAAAAAAATTGTGCAATGAAATGTGTAGTTTATACAAATTGAACTTGCAATTTATAAAACACAGTGGGCTCAATTCACTAAAACCAAAATAACGCTCCAAAAATAGCCGTAAAATAGCACATATTTTCGAAAAACATTATCAATTCATTAGCAAACGCTTCTAAAATACCACATGCCATTTTCTCAAACAATGTGGTATTTTAGTATACAAATGTCTGATATTTTTTTGCGCTTTTTGAGCTGGTTGTTAAGGAGTCAGCAACCGCTGGGATACTTAGTGGTTATAAACCCTAACATATACTCAGTGAAGTGACTGGCCTTAGGTGATACACAGAGATGAAACAAATCTTCCTACTGAGTTGTACTTGTTTATCTGAAGCCTTCTCTTCTCTACACCTGATCAAAGTGCAGAATTTACAAAGCTTGGCTGAGAGTACAGAAAGAAAGGGGTCGGAGAGATGAATTTACACTCTGCAGAGCTAAGTGAGTAGAGCTCTGAGAACTGATTGGAGGGAAGGAATTCCCCTCCACACAGCACACAGGGACAGAGCTGAGGCTATCAATCTGCTGGAGCACACTTTCCTGTCACCATTTTTCTCTTGTGTCAGGAAAACTTCTCAGATTTAACTCTTGCAGAGGAAGCAGCAGACAGAACTGAAACTTAGTGCTCCTAATTGAGAAAAGTACAAACTATAAAGGGATATGATTTGTTCATATTTCAATTCTGAGTTTTAGAACCACTTTACCAAACAGTGACTAATTGTTGCTGTCATCCCTGGATTTCCATTGTATTGTAGAATGTAAGCAAAAGTCCAGACAGTAAGAATTTTTTTTAAAGTGTGGGGTTTCCCCAAAATTAATACTAGGCCTTTTGGGTCTGGTATGGACTTTAATTAGAAAAAATAAAAAAAATATTGTGAAGTCCCTCCAAAATCCATACCAGCCCATGGAGCCCAGCAAGCCAGAAAGGGGAGGGGGGGAAGCAGGCAGCCCCTCCTTTTGAACCATAGCAGGCCACATGCCTTCAACATGGAGGTTCCCCTGGCAAAGCCCTTGTCCTGTGTTGATGAGGACAGGGGCATCTTCCCAACAACCCTGACCCTGTGGCTGTAGGGCTCTGCAGGAAAGGGGTTTTATTGGAATCTGGAAGTCCCCTTTAATAAAAAATCCAGTCCCAAATGTGAATGAGTAAGGGGTACATATCCAGATAGCAAGGATAACTTGCCACAAATTTGTGGCAGTGTTTAATTGTAAGTCTTGTTAACTTGCTGCACATTTTTACTGGAAAGTTGCAGAGCACTTGAAGCACAAGTGCTAGTTGACACATTTCTAATTTGTAGCAAATGTGCGTGGCAAGTCTCTAGCAAGAGCAAAGTTGCAGTGGTGAGTCTGCAGCAAGAGCTCTGCAAATCTACAGCATGAAAATTCAGCCATAGTGACCCCTCTGGTGGGATGACTATTGCCCAACATAACTGAACCAGAACTTGCAGCATACTTGCAGAATGTTTACAAAGAAAGTTGATCTGGAGTCATGCAATGTGGACTTGCTGCAATTGTGTAACAAACTTTTGAAGCCCGGCAAGTCTAGCAATAGCTTAGCAAGTCATTTTCAAAATGCAGCACAATTGCTTGCTATTTGGGTAATACCCCTACTCATTTACAAAAAAACAAGTCAGTGGTAAATAAAAATACAACACAATTTTTGACAAGACCTTTATTTAAAAAATAAAATAAAAAATGTAAACATCCCTCAATGTACAGTACATCCATCGTCAACCATGATGCTGCTGAAGTAAACAAAGAAGCAAGTTCAACCTGGTGATGCTATTGTCAAAATATGGACATGTCAATACATGGCTAACTATATCACTGTGTACCTCAGAGGTGGGAGAAGCAGAGCATCATTCTTCATGAGGCAAGCCAGGTGTCGGCAGGTAGTGTTTTATTTTTATTTTTTTTTGTGGGTCAGCGGCTATTATTCATCATGATTGAGGTGGACCTTCATTGCTGGACAACGTGATTGATGATAAATGTACATAAAGGGACTTTTAAAAAGATTTTTTTAATAAATGACTTGGCGAAAAGTTGAAGCTGTTATAGCTGCAAATGGTGGGCCAACTCATTATTGAACCATACGACTAAGATCGGGATGCCATTAAAGTAAAGTGTGCAAAGGCAGGTGTCCCAATACTTTTGGTAATATATGTAGTGTATGTATGAATTAATCATCTTCTATGCTAAGAGAGATTGTGTGCTCTGACCTTTTTGGTCTTTCTCTATTCACTCATCTGAAAGGTGTTCTGGCTTAACTTAATTTATACATTTCCACGTACCTTCTCTTGTTAGCAGTATTTTCATCTTGAATTTCCAATACTGGTAGTTCTGGTTTGTCAGATTTGCAAATTAAAGCTTTGTTGCAGTTGTGTTACTGGCCATTTTCTTTTATTCTGTTGCAGTCTTCTTTCTGTTACTGTATCTCGCACATATCTGCTGTAGTTGGCTATGACTGGGCTATGACTGGGTTCTCCAATTTTCTCAGGGTGGGTGCCTGGGCTATGCCTGGGCCCATAACCTGTTAGAAATTATGTATATAGCCCTACAAAACAAACAGCGCACACTCCACATGGGCTTTACTGCCTAACTGCAAACAGGGAGCAGGAACTTTATTATACAGCGAAAAGACATCGGGTTTAAAGTCTAAGTAAACCCTCCTATCGTTTTCAGTCAAGGAAGCTGCCATCTTGGCCTCTGTTTAATCTACAACTGCCATTATGCTGAACATGTGATCAGTTATGATACCAGCCATTGGATGGTTTGACAGTTTGGTTGAGATCACAACCAATGTGACAGTTGCATTCCCGGCATGTGCCAGAAATTTAACTTTTTTGAAACTGTTAAATCTATGGGTTTACTTCTGCTTTAACTATAAATTCAGCTACAAACTTATAAACACTGCCATGATGTAGTTCCCACACAGAATACATAAACAATGTATTCCAGCACTAGGGGACATTTGTGTGAATGAGTAGGGGTTAAGAGCAAAGAATACCCCTTACTCCTTTACATGGACAGATCATATCTTGGGCTCCCCTAATGTTAAAGGGGGCTTCTAAATTACAATGAACCCCCCACCTGCAGATTTACATGACCACAACCATACAATTGAAGAATGAACCTTGATTTAATTAGATTCCTATGTCTTACTCACCTGCCAGAATCCTTGAGATATTGAACTTTTGTGTAGAGTGGAGAAGGATTAGAACCCTTGTTGAGTTTTTACAGCTATTTTCGGTTCCATTAGAGATCTTACCCTCACTTACTGTCCCAGTGAGAACAGTTTAAAAAAGATTGAAAATTTGCAAAAGCAATACAGACACAAATAAAAATGCTTTTATAAAAAGATAAGGAAAGGCTAGAAGACTCATCAGTTAATCTTGTGTCCCTTTTTCATATTTTACCCACACTTCTTGTCTATTGAAACCTCCATTACTGGGGCAGTAAGCAAGGGAAAATCTCTTTAGCAGAGCCAAAAATAGTAGTAAAACCCCAAAAGTAGTTCTAACCCATCCCCACCAAAATTCAAAACAAACAAAATTGATTGAAGTTATACTTTATATTGATACAGCTTTAGATACTGCCTACTAGTCTCTAATTATGTCAAACGTCAACTATGCACATGATAAAACTTACATTATTTTTTGCTTTGGCTGTGGGTGACACAATGGAACTCTAAATCGTGTTTTATTCATTGTGAAAAGGAAGTGCTTTTTTTACTCAGAAATATACGTAATGACATGTGCCCAATTGATTCATGTAAATTGTGATTTTTAGTAATAGGTCTATTTTAACAAGAAGGACTGACAACTCAGCTGTGAATCAATGTCCCATGTTCTTCTAAAGCTAGTACCTGGTGAGAGGTGGGGACACAAATAATCCCAAGGGATATATTAAGAAGCTTAAACCTTTTGACTGCTTATTGGAGGTGAAATAGGGCATCAGAGCATAGCTCATTAAACACAAACTGGCTTTTTGAAACACATCTCTTGCTACATTTGGCTGAAAAACAATCTATTAGAGCTGCTGGATGTGACATTTGCCTATTTCAAAATAACCAAGTTTACATCAAACATGTAAAAAAGCTAAGAGATATTTAATTTTTAAAAAGCATTCTGCACATTAATTTTCCTTTTGATTGGCACATCCAAAAACAACAGACATAAGGAAATAGCTTATTCCTTTATATAGTTTATATTAACTAACTAGCAAATGAGTGCCTGCTCATGAGTGGACTCATTTAAAGTGTTTGTTTCGCTAAAAAAAAAAATGATCCTGTTCCTGTGCTGTGTCGTTTGGCCCTTTCTATCACCTGAAATACCTGGCTGATCCTGCCTGGTTCTGCCCTCCCCCCTGTAAACTGACCATGGTTTATCATGGCTGTGGAGCCCTGACACTGTGGTCAGTTTATGTGCCCCCATCATCCACAGATATCTGCAGCTCTCCTCTGTCCTCCTCTCCCCCCCCCCTCCCGGCCGGTCAGCTCGTGACAGTGACTGCTTCTCCCCCCCTGCTGCTGAAATTACTTTGCAAAGTACATATAATCCCCTCTTTTAGAAAACATTCCATGCCCCAGTGTCTGTGCTTTGTAAAAAATATGACGATTTCTACCTTATTTCATAAGCACGTTGTTGTATTAACTTGCTGTATCGTTTGCTTTAACTAACTCCACAGTAAGTTGTAGAATGATTAGGCTTAACTATATATGGTAGAACAAGACTGTACAGGGAACACTAATTAGCCAAATAAAGTACCATTTTGTACCAGGCTTGCTATCTGTGTTTCCTCAGCCAATAGAAGCGTTATAGATATATTATTGTAGATATTAGGAGGGGGATGTACATTTCTGTATGATTCTTACTGCATCTTTTGGCTTGTAAGCATCATCCTTTTGTGTGACACATCTGAAATAAATTGTCTGCTTTTCAATACATCTGGAGTTTGACTGATAACATGAGAAGAATAATCCTAACAACTGCAGGCCAGGGTTTTTTTACGGTAAAGGTGACGAAAAAGGGGCAAGCTAGAATAATAATTGTCCGCATATAAATGGTATCCTTTTTTGAACAGGGGGTATGCCAGCTCCCAGACAATTTTCCCACTGGTTCCAATATATGTGGGGCACTCAGGGGGCACTCAGGGGGCTGGAGCTGGGAGTCTTTGCCTTCATAAATACGGAAGGTGTACATGTATCCAGTGGCTCAATCACACAGTTTATTCAGTTTTAACCCATACCTTGCTCTCTTACTGGGAATATACAGCTTGAACTGCAGTCAGACAGTAAAGTGTATAAGGGATTTGTCCACACAAATGATTTGGTCTGGAAAAAAACACTTCAGCAAATCGCTGGGAATCCAAATGTATTAGGGGGTGTATTTTTCGTACAATTTGTCGTGGTTGGGGTGATCTCGGGGAGGACACTGCGAATTATCATTAAAATGTAGGAAACACATAATCATGTCATAGAGTGTCCTGGACATGACAGCAGAATATATTGGCATGTGGTGGACCAGTAGGCATGCAGTTTGTTCTTTTTTGTAAGCCCCATATTAAAAGTAAGGCCCAAAAACAATTTAAATTCATCCAGTGTGAGATGTTGCCATTGGAACATGCAAGCTTAAGGTGAATTGTGATTGGCAGCAATAAATTGATGTGCATTGAGATTGGTCCACCATATTCTGCAACAAATCTTCTGGGAAAAATAAATTAAAATAATCAAATTGTGAAAAATTTGTAGTGTTGGTCTGCACACCTGGCTGTGTGTTGAAAGGGGGGATTATCGCGGATCCTGAGCTGCAGTCAACCGTAAGGGGTTTGCCAGGGCATCGGGAAGGTAGGACTGGGCCCGGATTCTTTGAGTTGGGCGTGTTATTCCAGTACTGGGGCTCCTCTTCCTGGGATCGGTGCTGATGATGGTAGGCAGGTCTTCTGATCTTGGTCCTGATCTTATTCTTTTAGGAGGGACGGTTTCCTCCGCTGACTCGGACTCCAATCCACTACCCTCTACTAGCTCGTATATTCCGAACCGGAATCGGATGATGGGAGCTCCCCACTGCTCTCATCATCCAACATGATAAGCATGGCATATGCCTCCTTAAGTGTGTAAACTCTTTGAGACATGATGGCGGTACATATTAGTTGGCCTGTGTGATGGTATTGATGGCAGTAATGATGGCGGGCCTGTGTGAAGGTTCTGCTAGTGGTACTGACAGGTCACTAATAGTGGGCCTGGGTTACTATACTGATGGCAGTACTGGTGACGGGCCTGTGTGGCGGTACCAATGGCAGTACTGGTGGTGGGAAGGTGTGGCGGTACCGATGGCAGTACTGGTGGTGGGAAGGTGTGGCGGTACTAGTGGAGTGCCTGTGTGGCAGTACCCATGGCGATACTATTAGTTGGCCTGTGTGGTGGTACTAGTGGTGGGCCTGTGTGTCGGTACCATTGGCGGTACTGGTGGTGGGCCTGTGTGGCGGTACTGATGGCAGTACTGGTGGCGGCCTGTGTGACAGATGGACTGTGTGAAAGTTGGGGTGTGTGACAGATCCAGATAGACTGTGACAGATCCAGATTGACTGTGACAGATCCAGATGGGCTGTGTGACAGTACTGGTGACAGGTTCTCTTTTTTGGGGGGCCGCGTTGTACACAGAAAGGTGTACAATATACAGTTATCAGACAGACACTAGATTACTCACTGAACTCTGCTCTCTCCTCACATGATCGGTGTGTGAGGAGAAGAAGTAGGGATCTCCTAGTGACAGCTCTGTGTTTACACTTGTGATTGGCTGTGATTGGACACAGCCGGTCACGTGATAAACAGCCAATTTCAGTGGCTGCTTACCCTGAACTGGGATCGGCTATGTCCGAGGGACACGCGCCATCACGCGACATTATGTTACATTCAGAACTAATTTTACAGTTTCAGGTAGCCAGATCTAAAATTTTACTTTCAGTGTAAATTTTAGTAGTTCTGTCAGTAAGCAGGGTAAGTCCAGGTTTTTCAAGACATTAATGCCAAGAACAATGGGTACCGAGGCAACAACTGGGCTGTGGATGACCTTGCAAGGAGGCCAAACTACACCTGCTTAAAAAAAATTCAGCCATTGCAGCAGAGACCAGTTGAATTATGCTTAGTATGCATAAAGAAAAAGATAGAAATCACTCTGTCATCTGGAGATATAGAGGAGAGTATCCTATAAGGAATCAGATACCTCAAACTCTATCTCATGCACCATTGCTCCATACAAAGTCAAATCACCCCCATACAGTTAATATAGGGAGTGGATGGTAGCGTGATCCTCTAGATATATAAGCATATATTTAAGAAAGACTAAAGGTCCACAAAGAAATCTTCAAAGAGGATTAAACAGTCAATTATAAACAGCTTTATAACCGGTTTATAACCTCTGACATAACAAAAAGTTAGCACGTGACCAACACTTCTCAACAGAAGTCGATCAAACAATTCTTTTTATTAAGAGGTAAAGCAAATAGATACCAGCAAATAGAAAGTAGCCGGTAAAGCCATACTTGTTCTCACTGATACAGAAAACTGTCAATTGTCAGGGCAGTGCCATGCAACACAAAAACATGTCAGGCGGCTGCAGCACCCACAGTGCATTCACACCCAGCGTGGCCACACCCTCCGCACCACAATTAGTGCACCACTGGGTTAATGTACAGGTCATACATAGGATGAGGATGGGGATGAGACGTACAGCGAAATTTGCACTATTAGTTGCTATGATGCTAGGTGTCTCAAGCTGCCTGCATCCTAGCAACAAAGAATGCTAGGTAGCTTCAGCCACCTAATTTCTAGCAAAGTTATGGGTAGAACTCAAACTTCTTATATATATATATTAAATTGTGGGCCGTTTCAATGGCAATTAGTTCAGGACAAAGGGGTGGAGTCTACTGTTCTTATTTGAGATTCCCCAGTAGGGCCACTCGGATGGCTGGAGGTAGGATCTGGCAGAAAAAGGCCTTTCTGTCTGTGTGTAATTTGTGTCAATCAGTTTCCCATCAGGTCGGCATCAGGACAAGGGGATGCAGTCTACTGTTTTTAGTTGCAATTCCCCATCCTGTCCACTCTGATGGCTGGAGGAAGGAGATGTTTCTGACTGTGCATAATTGACTAGCCATGGTTTATAACTATTATATTATTGACATACTTCTTCACTATTGTTTATAATGATCTCTATATTTTAAAGTAGAACTAAAGGCAAAACTTTTTTTTTATTTTGGATAGAGAACAAAAAGATGATTATAACTCCTGTCAGTTTTTTTTCCCATATGTGTCTCATTGATTACCCCCTCACTTTTTGTCCCATGACCAAAACAGGAAATCCATAGAAAATCCTCCAAAATGAATCCATGGTAATCCCTAGGGTTATAAGTAAACTAGTGTCCCCATTGGAGGATTTCCCCCTATTGCTGTTCTGGGGACCAAGCAAAATATGAAATTTTCTTTTACTTTCAATTTTAGTGATAACAGTAAACATGACAGAGGGAGAGGGTGAATCACCCTAAAGCCCCATACACACGTGCGGATTATCCGAGGACCAGGTCGGCCGGATCCTGTCCGTCGTACTTTGTCCGATGTTGGTTTTGCGTACACACGGTCGGACAACGTTGTCGAAATTTCCGGTCTGCAAGAACGTCGTGACGTAAGTCGTCTTCCACGAGACTAGAAAAGGGAAGTTCAGCACCATGTCAGGCACCCGTTGGGCTCCTTCTGCTGATCCCGTGTTTATCGCGAGTTAGTCGAAGTTTGGGGACTTACGATTCGCGCTTCTCAGTTTTCTGACTCAGATCGTTACTGCTCTTCAGTTTGTGCTTGTCGTGCGTATCTGTTTATTAGTGCGTGTAGTCAGTTCGCATTTGTTGGTCATTGCGACCTATATCTTGATATAGGATGCTTTGATTTGCACTGCTTATTGTCTGCTCGTTTCTGGTATTCATTTCGTTCTTTCAGGCCTTGCTGTTTATCGGTGCTTTCTGTTTGTCCGTTCTGACCAGCCGACCATTTGTGAGCGATGTTTCCCGTACGTACTCGTCGCCGAGTTCGTGCTGTACGCGGAATTGGTGTCGGGCTTTTAGCTTTGAGCCAGGACCCGTCCATGAACAGAGTGACGAGGAGTATGTGGACCAAGAATTGGTTGCTTCAGCGTGATCAGTTCTCGCACATGCCTTTGCTTCGTGAGATCCGGGAGAATAATCCTGATGATTTCAGGAACTTTCTCCGGATGACGGACCCCGTGTTTTCACCGTCTTTTGGCTTTGCTGACCCCCTTTATCAGCCGGCAGGATACCTGCATGAGACAAGCCATCACTCCGGAGCAGAGGCTTGTTGCTACGTTGAGGTACTTGGCGACAGGGAGAAGCCTTCAGGATTTGAAGTTCTCTTCAGGTATCTCTCCCCAGGCCCTGGGAATCATTATTCCAGAGACCTGTTCTGCCATCATCCAGGTCCTGCAGGAGGACTATATTAAGGTAACATTTCTACTTTACTATTCCCTTCTATGTATGCTCTGTTTGCTAATGTCTTCTATTTTTGACCTCCTTCCCTAATTACCATGATTGCAATATGCTCTAATATGCTGTGCCCCTTTTCTCCTTCCTGCATTTTTCCCTTCACTTACCTCCCCAGCATGCTCTTCTGGCCTAATAGACACCTATGGCCTAGTCACTTAAGCAATGTATTTTGTCTGCTGCATAGTATTGTTTTCCCCCAAAGACCCCCTAAAATATGCACAAATGTTTGCTTTGTGTTTTACTTCATGTAGAGCCCCTTTTTTTTTTTTTTTTGGTGGGGGGGGGGGGGGACTCATTAGGAACCCCCTCCCCCAACTGCTCTGTCAGATGGTACCAATCCTCTATCTGCTGGCTTTCCCAAGGTCAATACACACTATATACCTACCTCTTTATAGTGGGCATCTTTAGGGATGAATTCAGCAAAGCATGTAGTGCAAGGGGCTGGCTCCATACTTTCCAGTTCCCCTTTTTTGTGTTCTTTCCCTCCTATTAGCTTGCTTGGTAATTTCATAATGTCACAATGTGCTTTTCTTTTTTTTGGGGGGGGGGGGGGTGTTTGAAATGTTATTTTATCTTTCCTGTGGGCTGCCAATAGTGTTAAGTACAGAGGGTCTGGCCAAACTAGCACACATTATTGAGCCATTTGGCAATCAATGAAGTGCAGAGGGTTACCTGTCCAACCCCCCCCCCCCCCAAAACCCTAGTTATTGCCAATGGCCCATCAGAAGTGGGGGGATTGATGGGGGGTGAGTCATCTGCGAAGGGGACCCTCTACTTTTCTGTGCAAATACTTTCCAGCCTAAAATGTTAAAGTATGCTCTTGTTCCAAGATGTTGATTGTCTAATCTGCTTGCAATGTTTATGTGCAAAGTGACTAATTATTTTTTCTTGTTTCACTCCACAGTTCCCTTCCACGCCACAGGAATGGCAGACTGTGGCCTCCCACTTTGCCAGCCGTTGGGACCTTCCTAACTGCGGAGGGGCAATTGATGGGAAACACGTCCGCATCGTCCCACCCCCCAACTCGGGGTCCTACTATTATAATTATAAGGGGTTTAATAGTGTAGTGATGTTGGCGGTGGTGTCGGCGGCATACGAGTTTATGTATGTGGACGTGGGGATGAACGGCCAGATCTCGGATGGTGGTGCCATTGCGCACACGGAGTTCTACTGGCGTCTCCAAAGTGGCAGTCTGTGCTTGCCACCTCCAGAGGAGAATGCTGAAGGACTCCCCTTCGTCTTTGTCGCAGATGAAGCGTTTGCGTTGACTCCCCATCTGATGAGGCCCTTCCCGATGAGGACCCTCACCCCAGACCAGAGGGTCTTCAACTACAGGCTGTCCAGAGCCCGAAGAGTGGTGGAGAACACCTTTGGCATCCTGGCCAGCCGCTTCCGCCTGTTCTTGACGGCTATTAACTTGGCGGAATACAAACTGAACCACATAGTTCTTGCCTGTTGCATATTGCACAACTTTTTAAAACGACACAACAGCAACTACGTGGTGCCCGTTGGCCCAGATGTGGAGGGCCCTCCAAATGCTGACCTCACAGCCCTTCAAGCGGCACGTCCAGGCTTGCCCCCTCTAACTGCCCGCGCGGTCCGCGAGCAATATATGGACTACTTTGTGGGTAGGGGGGCCATTGCTCAGCCTGACGATGTGTGAGAGGCATTTTTTTATAAATCTCTTTTTTAAACCAACCTAGGATTTCTTGTCATTTCCGTATTATTGCTTTTTTGACCTTGAAATTTTTGACCTTTAGCTTCGACAGTGGGAATGCACTTTCTGGGCAAAAGGATGTAACAGTCTCTTCTTCCCGAAAAAAATCCTCTCATGTTGTGTGTTTGATACCTAATCTTTGGTCTAGAGAAGGTTTCTAGTGCATAACTGACACCCAAAATACTCCTTCTCATCACCATGACAGAAATGTGTGTATTACCCAAAATGGTGTGCTACGTGTTTTCCAACAAATCACTGTGGGTGTCATTTACATAAGTCAAATCCACTATGCTCTACAAGTGCAGTGCAAAAGTGCCCTGGAAAAGAAACTTGCAGTGCAAACTGGACTTGCAGTGCAAACTGGACTTGCCTTTAGTAAATAACACCCATTTTCGCCCCCCAAATCCTTTACATTTGACATACATAATGCTTTTTTGTTTTTTTTGAAATAAGGAAGCCACACATTTAGAAAAAAACGCCCCGGTGTGAAAGGGGCCTTAGAAAATTAAAAAAGTTTACTTGCAACACATTCACAAGTGTGTTTACAAACTTCTTGCCAAAACTGACAAGATCTGGTTTATTGACAACATTGTTTACAAACATTCCGCATTTGGTAAAACCAGGCATGGAGCAAAACAGAACATAGGAACTCGGAAAGATCAACTTTCTAAAGTGAAGACAAGATCAGACATGACTATATGTTCAAAGTGTGTTTGATCTTGCCTTCATCACATGGGGGGTCACCCCTGGAAACTGGAAATTTAGAACATGCACACAATTTGGTTATGAAAATGGTCATTCGATGGTAAAACACATGCCTAGAATCTTCAAAAGTGCCATTTTCCATCATGGGGATGAATGGACGTTTTTTGGGGGTGCAACCCCTTCACCACAACCACTTTAGTAGTTCGTAAAGTGGTTGCACCCCCAAAAAAACGTTGTCATTCATCCACCATGATGGGAGCTAGCACATGTGGACACAATGTGTGCATGTTCCAAATTTCACACAGTTCTTAAGTTGAAAATGTGTTCAGAAGCAGCCACAAATGTGTGTTAATTACTTGGTGCGTTTTCATATTTTTCCTAAAACATCAATGATGTTCTTCATTTTTTGTTGAACATCATTGATGTTTTGCTTTATGTCATCTAGATCTCTATTGCAGACCATTATCTCCCCGATGAGTACGTGGGCACTCTCTGTGGTAAAGTGCGATTCTTCATCCACAACATCCACGTCACCTAAAAACAACCAAAAAAAAAAATGTCTGGGAAATGAGGCAGGCATACATTGATTAGCTTACCAGTAGCTGTGTTCTCCCACACTCATCTGTTTTGGTGACAAGTTCTCCAATTTCTATGATCTCTCCTTCCTCCTCCTCCTCCTCTGCTTCTGGTCTTTCCCCTTCTTTGGGAGGTGTTGGTTTGGTGGTTTCCTCAGACGTCACGAGTTTTCGCTCCCCTATGAGAAGGTACAAAAGGAAGATTTAGCAACACAATCTATTGAGGGCAGAAATAGGAAATGTCAAACATTGCTTGAAAGTGAGGGACAATATTTTTGTTGGGCCAGTTACAAATGACAACAACATGAATGTAGTCACTTTTTAAAGGTGCTTAACTTAGTAGCTTTTTGGTAGAAGTTTGTCTGATGGAGACCCCCCTCTAGTATCCACTGTAGCACATGTGTAGAAAAGCATAAGAAAAAGTGGGTTTGGGTGTCCCAGCACTAGTGCTCTAGAGTCCAGATGGGTAATCAGCTACTGGGTGACCTCTCCTTTACATCGAATAAATTGGCTTTACATTCTTTATGACATTTCTAGTGAGAACAAACTTCATTTCCCCCCCAAAAAAAAAAAAACATCGTATTATAAGTGGCCGAACGATCGAGGTTGAGTACGATCGAATGGACACACACGAACATGACAGTGGCAGAAAGATCGAGGTTGAGTACGATCGAATGGACAGACGAACATGAAAGTGGCCATTTTCTAATGTACAACTTTGTAAAAATCCAAACACATGGAGCAGTATGCAAGCAAGAAATCCAACACAAAACACAACTACTTACTTTTTTGAAGAACTCGCTTGATCTTTCTGTACTGATCGGGCTCCCTCAGTTTCAGGTCTGACCAGCGTTTCCTCAGTTGCTCCTTGGATCGTTGTACCCCAAAATGATTGTACAGCCTCCTCACAACTTTAGACATGATCTTGGCCTTGCGGACATTGGGGTTGAGGTAAGGCCCATACTTCCCATCATAGTCGTTCCTCTTTAATATGTCCACCATCTCCAACATTTCTCCAAATGACATATTGGAGGCCTTGAATTTCAGGCTCCAGGATCGGGACGTTTCTGCCTCCGGCCTTACCTCGTCCTCCTCCTCGTTGCTGCAATATTTCGGGCGCACCTGCTGTGCCCCCGCCATGTGCTCTCCCCACTGCGCCGTAAAGAGAAGGGGTGGGGAATAGACGAGAAAGATCGTCAGGGGCAGGCGGAGTTTGACGCATGCGCACTGTATATAAAACGTCACACGCCTGTGTCGTAGCCACGATCTGTGAGAAGAGGGGAGAGAAAGCTCACGCACGAGACGATCGCTATAACGAAGGTACAATTTGACGTTGGTACATAACTAGCCTAGACTGATTAGACCTTGAGGCTTCTTTATGGAGAAGATTAGGAGAGTTTTGCCTGACATTATTTATAGTGTTTTGTGTGGTGTTGTGTCTTGCAGAGATTATGGACGGCTTCAACCATGTGAGTTTTCTCCCCCTCTTCATTGATAAATATAGGGAAATGCCCCTATTATGGCAGGCAAAACACAGAGACTATAGCAACAGACCAAAGAGGTACGCAGCCATGCTGAAACTTGTGGCATTTGTAAAGCCAAGGTTCCCCACGGCAACCGTGGAGAGCTTAAGAATAAAAATTGCCAACCTGAGGAGTACCTATTTCCGGGAGCGCAATAAGGTCCGGAAGTCCCAAGCATCTGGAGCTGGAGCAGATGAGGTCTATGCCCCCACGCTCTGGTACTATGACAGGCTCCATTTTCTCAAAGACCAGGCTAATGTCAGGAAGTCACTCTCGACTCTTCCTTGCACGCGTCCTTCCATGCACGCCACCCCTGATGAGGCTTCCGAGGAGCAACCTGGGCCTTCCAGTCTGGAAGATGTGGAGGAGCCCAGCTTGTGGCAGGTATAGTAGTTTTGTACCCATTTTTGTTAAAAAGGAAGGATGTTCACTTAATTCAGGATCCCCAATTGCTTAGTTCCTAACGTGTTTGACATATCAACTGACAGTAGTGTTGGAGACAGTTGGGCCAAGAATCTAAATTGCAGGGCTGAGAATTGTATGGTTTTCTATTTGTAAACATTTTGCAACAGTCACTAGATGAGAATTGTGTGTGTTTGATGAACAAATAACTGAAACTATGTCACTTTTTCATACACAGGAAGACCTCAGCCAGGAGGTGGCTGTGGAATGTGGCAGTCAGGAGGAGGCAGGGGTTAGTGGCAGCCAACAGGGGGGTAGGCGTAGGAGCCTGACTGTCTCCCAAGTCCCTCCCCTCCGCCTTCCCTACAGAAGGGCGAGAAGGATGGGGGAGGTGGGAGAGTCAGCGCTCAAGCTGATCCGAGATGCTTCAGCCTCCCTATATGCCACACCCACCTACGAGGAGGCCTTTGCCTCCTTGGTTGCCAATAAAATGATGGGTATGGAGGCGGGGCAACGCAGCATGTGTGAGGATGTCATCCTCAAGGTCCTAAATGAGGGGATGGCTGGGGGGATGACTCCCCTCTCACATGTTTGCGATAGTCACCTTGCTCCGCCTCCTCCTCCTCCTTCTGCCACCCCACCAGCACCACAGCGTGGAAGGAAGCGTACAAGGAAGACCTGAGAGTGACGACCTGGATTCAGTCTGGTCTGAGAGAAGATGGAGCCTCTCGTAGGACCAGAGCCTGGGGACCTAGATGGCATCTGCTGCAGTTCCGGATGTTTTGGACTTCAGGACCAGATAGCACTCCCTTATTATTTAGATAGGTACTCCTCAGGCCCCCAATTTTAGAAGCTTCAAAAAGGATGGTTGCCGTGGGGGTCCAAGGCTTTGCAAATTCCCCAAGTTTCTCCATCGCTGCGTTCCTCTTTGGTTTGTTGCTGAGACCTAAATAAAGGGATTTTTTTATTTGAAATAATCATTGCCTATTGTGTTTTACTTTTCTACAATGACAGTTTAGTTGTGAGTAGGCAGGTCCATTTCACTAATCATAAAGTATAATTAACAAGGGGCACCAACAACAAACAAACTCCCAGTAAATTTAAGCAACAAATAGAAATGTGAATAATGTTGTTTTGCTAAGTTGAGACACGTAACCCCCCTAAAAAAAAAAAAAAATCTCCTTAAAATATGTCTTCCAACAAAAAAAAAACAATGATAAATCATCCAAAAAATATAACAAAGATTCTTTTACGATCTGAGTAAAAATAAACATGTAGTCTAGAAATCCTAAAAGTAATAAAGAACTAAGTTTGGGAGAAGTGCGGGTGAATAGGAGCAGCTAAAACATGTCATTCTTCTTGCATTGTAAAGAAAAAGAGAATGCGCTGCATTAAAGACATTTTAACATTGCAGCGTGACGAATGTGCTGTGTCGATTAGGAAAGGTAGTTTTACCTGACCGAGCGCTTCCGTCACAGAATTTATTCTGAGCATGCGTAGCACTTTGTCCGTCGGACTACCATACACACGATCGGATTTGGTGTGATCGGACCTTGTTGTCGAAAAATCTATCCAGCAGGAGATAGGACTTTGTCCGTCGGACAATCCGACGTACACTGTCCGATGGTGCCTACACACGGTCGGATTTTTCGACAACATTGTCCGATAGGACAGAATCCATGCGAAAATCCGACCGTGTGTATGGGGCTTAAGGCCGCGTACACACGATCGGACTTTCCAGCGAGATTGTCCGCTGGACTAGAGTCCGCCGGACAATCCGCCCGTGTGTGGGATCCGGCGGACTTTTTCCTCCCAAAAGTCTGGCAGACTAAGTTTTAAGTTTAGACTTAAAATTGTCCGCTGGACTCGGCAGTCTGGCGGACAATCCCGCCGTCTGTGTGCTAGTCCGTGGGACTTTTGAAATGAACGGACTTGCCGACACACGATCGCAAAGTCCGTTCATTTAGAAAGTGATTCCAGGTAGGTGGGACTAGTGAAGGCAGTCAATGCCGCCGCGCTAGCCCCGTCACCTGGTATGGATTTAAAGGGGAATCCCTACGCCGAAAAAACGGCGTGGGGGTCCCCCCAAATCCATCTCAGACCCTTATCCGAGCATGCAGCCAGGCCGGTCAGGAAAGGGGGTGGGGACGAGCGAGCGCCCCCCCCTCCTGAGCCGTACCAGGCCGCGTGCCCTCAACATGGGGGGTGCCCTGGGGAAAAGGGGGGCCCTGTGGCCCCCCACCCCAAAGCACCTTGTCCCCATGTTGATGAGGACAAGGGCCTCTTCCCGACAACCCTGGCTGTTGGTTGTTGGGGTCTGCAGGCGGGGGGCTTATCAGAATCTGGGAGCCCCCTTTAATTAGGGGGCCCCCAGATACCAGCCCTCCACCCTATGTGAAGGAGTATGGGGTACGATGTACCCCTACCCATTCACCTAAGGAAAAAAAAGTGTAAATAAAAAAAAACAACACAATTTTTTAAAAATATTTTATTGCATAGCTCCGGGGGTCTTCTTCCGTCTTGGGGGGTCTTCTCGCTTGACTCCTCGGCTATCTTCTGCTCTTTTACTAGCTCTTTGACTAGCGGAGGAGCCCGGCTTTTTTCTTTGTCGCCGCTGCCGTCTGGGGGTCTTGTTCCGACTTCGGGGGTCTATTCTGTTCTTCTTGCCGGGCCTCCGCTTTCTTCTTCCAGCTCTTTTACGAGCGGTGGCCCGGTCTGTGTTGCTGTCGCCGCCTTCTGCTTCTCCTTCTTCTGCTTCTTGTTCTTCTTTCTTCTTCTGATGTTGACTCGTCGCCGTCTCCCCTTGTAATGGCTCTGACGTGTTGCGGTTCCAGTTATATAGGGACAAGGGGCGGGTCACCTGCTCATGTCACATGGTGAACCCGCCCCCTTATGATGTCACAGTCCCAGCATCCTCCGACAATGTGACATGAGCAGGTGACCCCCCCCCTTGTCCCTATATAACTGGAAGCGCAACACGTCGGAGCCATTACAAGGGGAGACGGCGACGAGTCAACATCGAAAGAAGAAAGAAGAACAAGAAGCAGAAGAAAGAGAAGCAGAAGGCGGCGATGGCAACACAGACCAGGCCACCGCTCGTAAAAGAGCTGGAAGAAGAAAGCAAAGGCCTGGCAAGAAGAACAGAAGAGACCCCCGAAGTCGGAACAAGACCCCCAGACGGCAGCGGTGACGAAGAAGAAAGCCGGGCTCCTCCGCTAGTGAAAGAGCTAGTAAAAGAGCAGAAGATAGCGGAGGAGTCCGGCGAGAAGACCCCCCCAAGACGGAAGAAGACCCCCGGAGCTGTGCAATAAAATATTTTTTTTAAATTGTGTCGTTTTTTTATTTACAGGTGAATGGGTAGGGGTACATCGTACCCCATACTCCTTCACATAGGGTGGGGGGCCGGTATCTGGGGACCCCCTTATTAAAGGGGGCTCCCAGATTCCGATAAGCCCCCCGCCCACAGACCCCGACAACCAACGGCGAGGGTTGTCGGGAAGAGGCCCTTGTCCTCATCAACATGGGGACAAGGTGCTTTGGGGCGGGGGGCTGCATGGCCCCCCTTTCCCCAGGGCACCCCCCATGTTGAGGGCACGCAGCCTGGTATGGCTTAGGAGGGGGGGACACTCGCTCGCCCCCACCCCCTTTCCTGACCGGCCGGGCGGCGTGCTCAGATAAGGGTCTGAGATGGATTTGGGGGGGCCCCCATGCCGTTTTTTTTCGGCGTAGGGATTCCCCTTTAAATCCATACCAGGTGACGGGGCTAGCGCGGCAGCATTGACTGCCTTCCCTAGTCCCGTCTACCTGGAGTCACGTTCTAAATGAAGGGACTTTCCGATCGTGCGTCGGCAAGTCCGTTCATTTCAAAAGTCCCGCGAACTTCCGTCAAAACTCTGCCGGAAAATTCCAGGCGTGTGTGGGCAAGTCCACACGTTCGGAAAGTCAGGCGGACCTCCGCTGGAAAGTCTGGCGGTTTGTCCGCTGGACTAAGTCCGAGCGTGTGTACGCTGCATTACAGGGACACAGTCAGGAATACAAATCTGACAACTTCACTCTATCCAATACTTAAAAGAAAAAAAAATGCATTTACTAATACTTTAACTGTTATTAATAGTATATGTCTTTATGCATGTGAACAATTAACTTTTACTGTTTCATATTATAACGGAGCTATTATAATTTATCTTTCACAAAACTGATGATGTTTTATCATTTCATTTATAGCTCTGATCAAGATGATCTATTAACGTTACAGGGTACACAAAGACAAAAAGACTGTTCAAGGGAAGATGTACTGTGCAAGAAAATTTTCCTCAGAGCCTAGTGCATGAGCTGAAGCTCTGCTGACTTCCATCATCCAATCATGTGCGAGAAAAAATTTTTTTTTCCTTGTACAATGTGAAATTTCATCACATTTCACCAAGTTCCAATCCTTCCAACCCAAAGAAAAACACTGTTTGACTTTAAAATAGTACACAGTTGCTAAGGAAAAAACATATTATTATCTATCATTAGCAAAACAGTATGATAAAATGAACATTTTCTACAGCCAAGAATAAATATAGAATCTTGCTACATCAATATGCACATTACTAGCCTGCTAACATTTACCATTTTATTGATTTGTCATGTCATTTGTGTCTCTGCACTGATATCTGGACAAACTCATCCATGAGGATAATGCCTAAGAGGAGCTTATCAAGAAGTCTGCTTCTAACCGTTTGTAATTCTGAACAAGTGACTTGTGGAATTACTTTTGCAATTTACTTCAATTAAGCTGTATAATTTCCTTGAAATAACCAAGACTGTGATTTCTCACTGAACATAATCTTTTGGAAAGTCCTGATACGCTTTGGACACAAGCATGCAGTGTGCCTTTCTTGGGAGATAAACTTTATGGTAAACTTGTATGGGTTAAAAGTATTCTTCAGTCATATTGAAAAATGAAGCCTTGAGAATTATACAAAAAACACTGCTTACCTGCTCAGTGCTTCAGTTTCTATTCTAAGCAATACTATATTGCACCAGTCTATGCTGGTTCCTTCTGTAAGTAATCCGGTGAGCTGAGAACCCCTGCTTGTAATGTAGGAGAGGAATTTCTAAACTTGCCCACTGCAATCCCCTTAGTGTCTTTCACATATATAGAAACCCTGATGTTTCAAAATGCCTTTACTGAGATTTTTCTTACAGCCACCAATAAGATTCAAAACTACCCTGGACATTTGAATTTGATTGGTGCAAAGGAAAAGTTAAAGGAGTTACAAAGAGCTTGCATCAGGAAGTGTATTAGGTCTGGAGAAAGAGGGTTCTGTTTAAAATACTACTTAATTCATTTGCATAATTCTTAGACCCAGTCTGCCAGGACATTGTACGATAAATAATAGTTCCAATTAAAAAAAAAAATTCCCTGTCCAGTCTTCCTGTCCCAGTGACAACTGCTCCCCTTATTTCTTGTATGGGCAAACCAGGGACAGAAAGTGAGGAAAAATCTCCCTAGAGAGATCATAGACAGAATACAAGCTGTTATCTACTCCAAAACTAAGAAAAGAACATTGGCTACAAGTACATGGATACACACACACGGGCATAATACTGATATGCTATGAAGGATCCTACCGGTAGAGGCTGGCTAAGCAAAAATAAGCTAGTAATGGTCAATTTCTTATGGAGTGCCTCAAGGATCACCATTGTCACCAGTACTCTTCAACATTTACATCCGGCCACTCTTCAAAATTATTAGCAAATCAGGTCTATGCTTCCACTCATGGACACACGCGGACAACACTCAACTATACTTCCGTATCACCGGACAAAAAGACCAATACCAGGAACTAGGAAAATGTCTCACATTGATAGATGACTGGATGACCACTAGCTCCCTCAAACTAAATGGATCGAAAACAGAACTACTGCTCCTCGACGCAAACCGAAGGAAAAAAACGAAGACCCCATGGACACCACCAACCATCCTTGGACAGACCATCCTCCCAAGCAACAAAGCCAAAAGCCTCGGAGTCATCTTTGATTCAGAGATGACCATGGAGGCACAAAAAGGATCAGTAATCAGCGGATCCCATCATCTCCTCCGCATGCTTCGCAGACTCATGCCATTCATTCCGGAAAAGGAGAAAGCAGTAGTAGTAGGAACTATCATCAATTCGCATCTCGACTACGCAAACTCGCTCTACATAGGATTACCGGATTACCAGATTGCACGCCTTCAAGTCGTCCAAAACACAGCAGCAAGACTAGTCACTGGAAAGAAACCTTGGGAATCCATCTCCCCATCCCTAAGGACCCTCCATTGGCTCACGGTTATATTCAAGACCCTCTGCCTCACCGACAAATGTACACAAGGAAACGCTCCTCAATACCTTTGTGAGAAAATAGAAAAATACATACCAAATCGCAGCCTTCGATCGACAAACTAAAACCGCCTTCTTATCCCCAAAGCCCGCTACAAATCGAAGGGAGAACGAAGATTCACAGTACAGGGACCTCGGTATGGAATGCTCTACCAAACAACATCCGCTTGGAAGAAAACCATCAGGCCTTCAGGAAAAAACTCAAGACCCACCTCTTCTAAGATAGCAGGACAACAAGGATAGACAAGCGCCTTGAGGCGATTCAGTTCGCATTTTCAGCGCTATACAAATCATTCATTCATGGTCCATAAAGTGCTTGTATTTACACAGGTCTGTAAAATTATATTGTATTTACTCACATCCATAAAAATATTTTTTTCCTATATTTTTTTTATTCAATTCCAGTATGTACTGCTTGTATACTGTGTTTTTTAAATTGTCTTCCTGCACTGCTGTGGGAGGAGTGTTAACTGGCTTTGTGCTGTGTATATTGCTTTGGCAGAAAAGGACCCTGTTATTAATCTTATCATCAAAACTATCTTGCTGGTCATGCCGAGGAGAAAGAGGCAGTGGGAGCTGGAGGACACAAGATTCAGGCATAGCTATTGGACATATCATGTGGTGTGCCAATGTGTGACACATGGCTTCTTTGCCAATAGGTATGGAGAGCTTTGCCAGTATCCTGAGAAGCTTTTCAACTTCATCCAGATATTTATTGCCACCTGACAAAAATGATATAGATATTGCAACCAGTGGTGTATTTTGGTTTTGTGCTCCCCTTGACAAGACTGAAATCACCCCCCCCCCCCTTTTTAAATGTGTCTGACCCCTTTCTGTCCGTTGACACCCACCACCCTCCAATTTATTTAAAAAAAATTAAAACTTTATTTTTTGTTTTACAGGTACAATATGTAATGTTTTTTTTTTTTGGGGGGGCGGGGGGGGGGGGGGGCTTTGGAGAGACATCAGGGTTCTAAGCAGACCTCTAAAGTCTCTTTTTTGAGACAGAGAAAAGGGAATTAGGTCCCTTTCTCTGCAGCCTGAGCTGTACTGTGGATGAATGAGATAGGAGTATGTATAGAGACTCCTACACATTCATGAAATATAGTAAACCGTGTTTTCTATATTTCATTCACAAACTGACAAATAGTAAACACAGTTTACTATGTGCTAGTGATTGATTAATACAGAAGCAATCAGTACTGTGATAGCTGTCTGTATTCTTTCAAGAAAGGGGCTGGTAAAGGAATGTTTACCAACCCCCCTGACTCTCCATTCATCCATCCTGACATCCCGCAACAGCAGCGCCTGCAGCCGGCAGGAGGACGGTGGGAGAGCCGATCAGCCGCTGCACAGAGCAGCCCTCCTTGCTCTCCATCCATCCACAGTTCCTGCACCAGCAGCGGCTGCAGCCAGTGGAGGGGGGAGGTGGGAGAGCCGGCCAGCCGCTGCACAGAGCAACCCCCCTTCCATCCACATATAAGGGGGAAGTGGTGGGAGAGCCGGTGTTCTGACAAGAAAGGTCCCCCCATCAGATAGTGTCTGCCATATACTGCGCAGGCGCATCGCTTGCGCAGTACAGAGGACAAAGGAGACCCGAAAGTCTCCGAAGATGAACAGCTGATTAGCAGTTCTACACGGTGCCTGCGCACTTAATAGTACATTTTTTCAGACGCTGTCGATGTTGTAAGCACTTTGTAACAGGGCCCCTTGCGGGCTCGCTTGGCTCACCATGTTTCGGGCACGGCCTCGCTGCGCTCAGCATATTTATATTCTAACTCTATGTCCACTTGGATGGTGGGGCTTGAACCTGGACTCAGGGCAGAATGTAGTGCGCAGGCACCATGTAGAGCTGACGATCAGCTGTTCACCTTCGGAGACTTTCGGCGTATCCTTTGTCCTCCGTACTGCGCAAGCGCAGTATAGGGTGGACACTATACGGTGGGGGACAGTTCTCGACAAACACCGGCCAGCAGTTACATGGAAGGGGCAATCAGGGAGGTGGGGGCGCTAAAGGGAGTGTCAGAGGAGCATAGGGGGATCTATTTGGACAAACTTATCACTCTATGGATGTCCTGCAGCTCCCAAAGTCAGCGGGAGGGTAGAGGAGGGAAGCCGACAGCTGCAGGGCATCGGGTTTGCCGGGGTCATTGAAGCGGGGTGAAGTGGCAGGAAGAGGTAGCCTGGAGGTGGTGGCACTGCCCCCTAAAAACTGCCTCCCAAGGCAAATGCCTTGTTTGCCTCATGGCAAATACGACCCTGATTGCAACCAAGACTCCCACAGATGGATACCAATTTGTGGAGGAGTGTGCTGCTGAGCAACTATTGGTTACCGTTAGATATGTTGTGAACACGTTGTGAACAACCTATGTATATGTATTTGCTTTCTTTAATAGTGTATAGTACACTATATTTAAAATGTAGTATAATGTATTGTACACTATGGTCTATAGAATGTTTCCTTCAGTTTAGTAGACCAAGAGTAAATTTCTGTACAGGGCTCAGGGAGTTTTGGACTGAGAGTCGGGTCTGTAGAAGTACAACACTTTAAAAAGAGCTGTGGAAAGACACAGTTTTCCCAACTGCATTTGAGCTCTGGACAGCAAACACACTTTGGGTAAAGATGCCACCTAACAATTCCTAAATATATCAACTAAAATAAATATTTTGCAATTGTACTCCTGAGTATGGTGGGCATAATCATAATTTTCCTGTTGTAAATGTAGAAACCTACCAAGCTGTAGGAGATTACCATATTTTCAGAGAGTCTGTAATGGGATGAAGATTGTACAAGGGATGTCTAAAGAGATTCCACCTAGGAGACCACTGCCTTGTACAAGTTTGACATATGTTATTGTGGCAGATGAGGTGTTTGGCCTTTTGGAGAAATTAATCCCCCCCCCCCCCCCCCCTACGGTGGCCATTGCTTTACCAAACAGAAAATATATAACTATGGTCCGAGCCATGCCTGTCAGATTTTGGAGTGTCTTTTCAGTTTGTACCGCTAAATGGCATGTATTGCCATCAAAGTGATCATTGCTTGCTGTGTACTCCACAACTTATGTAAAAGGAGAGAACCTCTTTAGAGCCTGTGCCTCAAAACCCTGCCCAAGATGTGCAGTTCATGGGCATTCAGTCTCCTAATCATGCAATAGGCATCAAAAATGCCTTTACAATAACAGTGTGGCAAGTATTTGTATTACATTTACCACAGTTAATACAGCAAGGATGTGTAAATCACATGTGAACTACTTGTTCATGCTGTAAATCATAAATCACTGTGGCGTTTTAAGTATTACAACATGAAAGAACATTTCATATAGAATACCATATCTCAAAGGGACCTTAAACCACAGATTGCATAGTGCTAGGCATAACTCGATTCTATGCTATTTACTCTATTGAGTGATGACATTTTACAATGGGGGTTATTTACGAAAGGCAAATCCACTTTTCACTACAAGTGCAAAGTGCACTTAAAATTGCACTGAAAGTGCACTTGGAAGTGCAGTCGCTTTAGATCCGAGGGGGACATGCAAGGAAAATAAAAAACAACATTTTAGCTTGCACATGAATGGATAATAAAATCAGCAGAGCTTCCCCTCAATTCAGATCTACCCCTCAGATTTACAGCGACTGCACTTCCAAGTGCACTTTCAGTGCAATTTCAAGTGCACTTTGCACTTGTAGTTTGCACTTGTAGTGCAAAGTGGATTTAGCTTTCGTAAATAATACCCATTGTGTCACGTGTGAACTTTGTGTTCAGGCTGTAAAGTTAAAACTTTGTTACACGTAAAGAAAAAGTTCACACACTGTATGAGATGCAATTGAAAATAACTTCAGCGTTTAACAAAAATGTCCTACAAGCTTAGATTTTCTCAAAATCTGGAAAAGGAGATGTGGTTGGGTGTTGATAGGCTTAAGAGAGGTCAATGGGGGCCTGTGATTGTGTCACAGAGTGTCTGGATGCAACAGGGAATGAAGCGTAAGGCTAGGTCTGGTAGTGCTGTCAAGGGGGTAGTAAGGAATAGAGCAGGGTGGGTAGGAGTGCATGCTAGTGAAAAGGAAGAATCAAAGTGGGGGTGGCAAATGCAATGGTCAGGGCGGATAGTCATCTGCAGAGCTTTAAGATTGCGCTGAAGAGTAGACCTGTAGTCTGTTGGATAACATAAATGTCTTCTGTGGTCTCTGGGAGGTCTTCCAGCATGGGAAAATACTGTGGCATTAAAGCCTAACAACAGATGTTGTGTTAATTTAAATAGTTTGTATTGTTGTAGTGTTTTATTCCGGCAGCGGTATGGGTACTTCATATTCTGTCCCCAGAAGAAAATACAATTGGACTGTGCACAGACAGAAGGGTCCCTGTATGGAACACAGCTCTACATACTGTTTGTAGCTGATGCCACATACAGTTTTTACAGTTCGGACAGTGGCTGCATTTCTTTTTAATGGAAATTGTTCACTTGGGCCATCTTGGAGTCTTTAGGCCCGTACACACGATCTGACTTTTTGACAACCAACATGCAAATTAGCTGTTTTGGACCAACATCCGACCGTGTGTACGCTCCATCGGACCAACTTTTTCCAGGTTTCATCTGACTTTTGTGTCGCTGTGCGAACGGACCAACTTTCTGCCAACAAAAGTCTGATGGACCAAAGTCCGACCGTGTATACACAAAACCAACGGACTTTTGTACAAACCAATGCAGAACCAATGCAAAAGATCAGACAACAATACAGAAGTTGACCAAAGGTGGCGGTAAAGAGCAGAAAAACCAAGTGATTTGGTGAAAGTTGGCTGAAAAAGTCCTGCCGTATGTATGCAATACCAACTTGGGGCCAACGCCCTTTGGACAAAAATCCAGGGGAAAGTTGGTCCACGGTCCGAGCACATTTAGAGAATGGTGGTGGAACTCACTCTGATGGCAAAACACAAGTGGAAGTAAAATATCTCACAAGTTTTCGCAAAGGTGTTTTTTAACTTAATTTTACATTTGACTGCAAGGACTACTGAGCAAAAGGACGATTACAGGTATATATTATCATGATTTTATTATGATGTTATGTTTTATGTAAGCACTAATTTTGTGTCAATATGGTTTGATTTTTATGCACAATAGCAAAGATTGCACTGCAGTTGTTTGTTTATAGATTTCTGCTGGATGTGTGAAGCGCATATTAGTGGTAACAGCAATCATTACTTAACAGTCATTTTTTAAATAGTGGACTAAAATTGGTTTGTGTGGAGAATTTATTTATAGATTTAATCATCAAGGAGGAGCAAAAGTCTGTCAGTTATCGATATGTGATACATCCCAATAAAGTTGACTGCAAAGGAAGCCACTCAATGTATGTGCAGAATTTATTAACGTAAATTACCTAATTTTGAATACTACAAAAATGTCATCAAAAGTTCACATTCAATCTAAAAACAAAACAAAAAACCTTTATTTAGCTATGCGATTAATAGGTGTGGGTTAGCTGTCATTTACATACACATGTACATATAGATTTTTTTTTTTTTTACTATGTGAATGCTCTCTACTCAGCTGGAATATTTTCTCTCTTTTTCAGGTACACATATATCAGAGGGTAGCAGCGTGTAATATTTATTTATTATTTTTTTTTTTTCACTGAAATTATGAAATCTTTAGTAAGCTATATTCATAAGGAAAAAAAAACTTTTCTTCTGTCTGTGGTTGTGCTCCAGTACATTATTTTGTAATATAATGAATTTGTCATCAGGCATCTATCTCTTATACAAGAGATAGCAGAAACCTGTGGTAACAGTACAGCCTGTTGACATTATCATTCAAAGCAATACTCTATTAGGCTGGGTTCAGACTGCTGCGGTGCGGGAGATCGGATATGATTCGCACCGCTCTGCAGTGCAAAACATATGTGATCTCTGTGCAATGCGATTTCAGCCATACAGTATGGCTGAATTCGCATCGCATCGGCCCAAACTCGCACAGGACCCTTTTTTTGGTCCGCAGCAGAATCGGATCACATGGGTGTTCTCACAATGCGTTCCGATTCCTGTCTGAGTTTGCAGATCGCACTGCGATGTAGTATGTTACATCTAATTATATATATATATATATATATATATATATATATATATATATATATATACATATATTGTGAGTGTTTTTATGTATTTCATATAGGCATTTTATTTAGGCATTCTAAGATAAGTTCATTCTAGGCAGGCCACATTGTTATCTGTTACACATATCAAAGGGGACTTGTTGATATACAGTCTCCAGACAAAGGGAGAGTGGCCAAACAAGAATTATTCCACATATCAAAGGGGAACAGATAATGAATGAATGGGCTATGTTAATGTTAAAGAATGCAGATTAGGGCAGTTTTATGACTACAGCTGTTCACAGCTTGAGGTGATCTGCTGTCACTCTGAAAGACAGGAGCAGATCAAAGCAAATTGCTCAGCCATTCAGTGTGTGTAGGGGATATAAGATGGCTTTCAAACTAAAAAGAGGGATCTCAGAGAAGGGTCTGTGATTATGAAGGCATAGGTCTAAGAGAAAATATTCGTTGTCATGATACCCTGTTGGATTTTGTCATCTGTAAGACTGTTCTGTTTTGGAAGCTAATAAAGTTTGCCTCTCTGGAGAATTGGGTTTGCTGCGGAATAATACTTATTAATAACTACATACCATCTACGAACTACATATTAGATCACTACATTGGTGCCGTGACCCGGATTGTTGTCACCACCGACTTCTGTTACTAAGTCCTGAAAATGCTCTTCTGGTCACTTGAACGGCACCAATGGTACCATCTACGAACTACATATTAGATCACTACATTGGTGCCGTGACCCGGATTGTTGTCACCACCGACTTCTGTTACTAAGTCCTGAAAATGCTCTTCTGGTCACTTGAACGGCACCAATGTAGTGATCTAATATGTAGTTCGTAGATGGTATGTAGTTATTAATAAGTATTATTCCGCAGCAATCCCAATTCTCCAGAGAGGCGCACTTTATTAGCTTCCAAAACAGAACAGTCTTACAGATGACAAAATCCAACAGGGTATCATGACATCGAATATATTCTCTTAGACCTATGCCTTCATAATCACAGACCCTTCTCTGAGATCCCTCTTTTTAGTTTGAAAGCCATCTTATATCCCCTACACACACTGAATGGCTGAGCATCTGCTTCTGTCTTTCAGAGTGACAGCAGATCACCCCAAGCTGTGAACAGCTGTAGTCATAAAACTGCCCTAATCTGCATTCTTTAACATTAACATAGCCCATTCATTCATTATCTGTTCCCCTTTGATATGTGGAATAATTCTTGTTTGGCCACTCTCCCTTTGTCTGGAGACTGTATATCAACAAGTCCCCTTTGATATGTGTAACAGATAACAATGTGGCCTGCCTAGAATGAACTTATCTTAGAATGCCTAAATAAAATGCCTATATGAAATACATAAAAAACACTATATATATATATTAGATATAACATACTACATGCGATATACGAGCTGATATGGGGGTGTCATTAACATTTCACTGACACTCCCAGCAGCTCGCATAGGGCAGTGAGAACTGCCGGCGGGAGACATGCGATGCGGGAACCCGCAGTAGATTCGCAGCGTTCCCGCACCGCAGCAGTCTGAACGGAGCCTTATATATATATTTTTTTTTTACAAAGAACAAACTCAAAAGCATTGTGACAGCTTGACCGCCATACTAAGGGGCTGGGTAAGCCACCTTATTATACACACTAGACAGGTGTGCGGCTAATCACCAGCACACCTAACTTGGCCAGAAAGATTAGTCCACCCATCAGAGCCCCAGGGTCCGCCCATCAGGCTAGACGATGGGTAAAAGTCCATATTGAAAGAACTGGCCTGTTGATTAAATAGGGACCTAGTGTGTATAATAAAGTGGCTTACCCAGCCCCTTAGTATGGCGGTCATCACTGAGAAGCATGTCTGGATTTGAGGCTTGCGTGTATGATGTTCACTTGCAGCGCATTTGGTATGTAATTTTTATTCATAGCTCTATTCTAGTTGTCACTGATATGTTCTCTCATTCTGACTAATAGCATGCACTATCTATGTCTAACTAAGAAACTCAATATGGTTACTTCCCCTTTCTTTTACAAAACTATCTATTTAGCTCTAGCCATGTTTACTAGATACACACTCATGCTACCCCTCTCACTATCTATGTGGATATCTTGGGAGCCCTGGCTATGGTGACCTCGGGACACTGTGCTGCTAAAACAAGCTGAAACTGAAGCGCTTTTAAAAACTACCATACCTCTGTTGTTGTATATGAATACTTCTGATACATAAATATTTATGTAATGTCTTTTCTGCCCTCTAGAACAGCTACTGAGCTCCCGATTAAGCATCTATTTTTTTTGAAACTAGTCGAGCTAAGCGTTCTACTGTACATTATTTAACACTGCAATAGTTATTGCAATGTATTGTATTATTAGCCTTATTTTGGGTTAATGACATTGTTAGTATTCTACATGCATTTATTATGCCTGTTAAAGGTTTTATTGTGATTTGCTTTTGTAATTTTTGTATTTAATAAATTTGTATATATTTTTTTACTATTGGTGCCTAGAAAGTCCATTTCTGTTCCTATGGGCTCTTTTGATATACAATTATTTGAGGACGTGGCACTGCTTTGTATTTAGACCCCCGCAGTACCATCCTGTGATGGAGTCTTGGTTTACTTATTGATTCCTAAGGTAACACAATGCTGTGTACTGTGGCTCAGCCATAGAGGGTACGTATCTCTTTACATAACCAATATAGTTACCAAATAGTTATATTATCTGCCTTCTACAGTGTGCATTCCAATGTCAGATTTGCAGAATACAGTTTAATCCATGTTAATCGAATCTGCTATATTCATGTATGCTAAACATGCTCTCAAATATAGGTTTAATTAGTAGCAATCAGTGTGGTGACTATATGTTGAATATTTTGGACTACATGGGGCTTTAGGGCCTCATCACTAAAGCAAGTTGTTTTAGGAATTCATTCAGTTTGAATGTCTCTTAATAGGACTCAATGCACAATTAAATGTTCATTGTACCAGAACTTTTTTGGAAATGCAACACACCACAATGAACAGCACATTTACATCTGTGCATTGTGTTTTGCTATAGATTTGGTGTATTTAATTTGATTGTTTATGTGTGTTGGTGTGCTATTTAAAATAGGTTGCCTGGGCAGAAGAAATACTCCGGGAGTTATGTTAAACAGGCTCAAACAGCCAGTGTGCAAGAGCCCATATATAGTGCATTGCTGTTCGTTGTGATAACATGCGTAGAGATAAATGAAACTGGTTGAGTACAGCTAGTGAACAGTTTTGTAAATCTTGCTATAATTGTTTTTCCCATCTGACCTTTTGTAGAGCTAATAAGCAAACTATTCTTAAACAAAAGGCATAAGAAGCCAAACACATGAGAGACATGTAACAATGTACCAAAAATTTAAAAAAACAATAAAATAAATACAAACATCTTTCCCTAATAGCTCTGCGTGCACTGCGTTAGTTTTTTAAAATATTTCTGGGGGCAAAACTGCAAACTTTTCAGCCTCAGGTTCATCATTTTTGAATCCCTCGCATTCACTAAGAACCCATGGCAGTAGCAACCCCAAACTTCCTCCCTAAATGCATGTAAAAATTTAGATTTTAACTTGTATTATAGCAAGTGCAAATGTATAGAGCCATCCTAAGCATAAAAAAATTACAGTTTAAATATAAGTAGGCAAAGTGTGTGTTTTTTTTTTTTCCAGCTTTAGTTGCCTTATTGCAAATATGTTTCTTTCTTTGTTTAAAGTGGGAGTAAACTCTAATGTATGATATTTACCTATAGGTAAGCCTAAAATAAGGCTTACCTATAAGGTACAGTAAATATCTCCTAAACTTGCACTGTTTAGGAGACATTTACTTAAGATGCAGCTGGTGACGTCACGGGCACATGCACTCTAAAAGAACGGCATACGCATGCCATTCCTTCAGAGATTTGCTGCATGCGCGGGAGTGACATCATCACGGGCTCGAACAATCATATCGCCAAAGCCCACGAACCCGAAAAGAAGACCGGGTGAAGATGGAAGCGTCTTCAGCAGTGACAGCACGCTGCTGGAGGGCTTTGTTTTCAGGTCAGTCTGTCATAATATGCTAGTATGCAATGACTTGCCTAGGTGGCCCATTTTTTATGCAGTTTAATACCGCTTTAACAGAAGCTAGGCATTTCTGTTAGCTACCCAAACAGGTGTCATTCATGTGTCAGACTGCTTATGCTCGATTCCCAGCTCAGCGTTTTTTGCTTTCTGATTTATACATAACTCCTGAATTTTCTCTACGATGTTGTGCGGTAGTAAGCTTTTGATCCTCCTTGCCATAAACTGTATGCCAAGCTTGGCCAGGCACAAATTAGAGCACAGAGAATCAAGTCTGTTGCGATGTCAATGTTTAAATATTCTGAGAAAATAAGTTAATAATCGTATACTACTGATGTATTGAAAAAGGCATTACTGACAAAAGAAAGCTTATTTCACAAAACATGTCACCTTATATTGTAGCTAGCATAGAGATCTAAGACTGCTTTTGTAGCTTCTGACGGTATTACTCATACTGATCCCCAGTAATTCAGCTACTCAAGTCATCCCTTATCTTTATCTCTATGGTGAAGAGCCTTTGCTCTATCATTCCAGCCTTCACTGCATGAGACTTGCTGTTCAGCAATGTGCTTTTCCAAACCAATGCAGGTTTTTTTTTTCTGTTCTTTCACGCCCACAGTACAGAAAATTATCACATCAGGTCATGGAAAAAGTAGGGGGCTATTGTTCATGAAGGATATGAACAGGCGAAAAAAACATCAAGACAATGCAAATGAAAATCATGCCCTTCATTGCACAAGCTGAGGTATAGAAACCAAAAAAACAAAAACTGGCAGCACGAGTTAAAAAAAAATCCATAGCTTAATTTTAATTAAAAGTAAATTCAACTGTGTATGAATTCTATAAACAAAAGTTAAATTAGAGACACATACAGTATATGGATATAGCCTGTCCTCAGCAGCCAGTTTTCAAGGAGAGGCAATCATGCTTGATGTAAAAAACAATTTGTAAAATATTCATGCAAAGTTTAAACAAAGGGTTTCTGCTCTGTTCAACAGCCATCTCCTCACCACTTTAATTGTAGACAACAGAATTCTCCCTCAACTCTTATTTTAAATTTTCCACAAAGCTTTATTTAATATATGGTATACTGAATACCACAAACAAAGCACAAATTTTACCTTTTATCACCATTGAAGGATTTCTATTGCCAGTACTTTCTTTTCCAGGATTGTCAAACATTTGCCAAAAAATCCACACAAGCAGGCAAAATGAATGTTTATCTTCAGACAAATGTGCCCATGCTTTTTTAAACTTATTTTTAATTAGCTAATGGAAGACATGGGTTAGTCTGGACATATGAAGAGCAAGGGTATAACAAGTACTGGAACTGATGGAGCATCCTTTTCAAGCTAAAACATATAGATAAAACCTGACCTGTCTCTAAATATTTATGGAAACCTATCATGAAAAAAATTCGACATCATTCATAATTTGTTGTAATTTTGATTTCTACCATCTTTTAAATGTAGTGTTATGCCGCGTACACGCGATCGGAAATTCCCCCAGCAAAAGTCTGATGTGAACTTTTGGTCGGAAATTCCATCGACTTTTGCTGGCGGAATTCCCGCCAGCAAAAGATTGAGAGCAGATTCCCTATTTTTCGGTCGGAAAAAAGTTCCGATCGGAAACTCCGATTGTCTGTAGCAATTCCGATGTGCAAAATTCCTACGCATGCTCGGAAACAATTTGACGCATGCTCGGAAGCATTGAACTTCATTTTCTCGGCTCATCGTAGTGTTGTACGTCACCGCGTTCTTGACGGTCGAAAGTTCAGAGAACTTTTGTGTGACCATGTGTATGCAAGCCAAGCTTGAGCGGAATTCCGTCGGAAAAGACATCCACATTTTTTCTGACGGAAAATCCTCTCGTGTGTATGGGGCATTAGTGTTTGCAGACCTGTGCTATATTGCATACTACCGAAATGGAATTTGTGTTTTAAAATTGGAATAGTGGAACTACTAAAATCTTGTATCCAGTTAACCACTTCAGTATTTGCCTGTAATATTCATCCATTATTAGGCCATTTTTCAGTATTTGGTGCTGTGATAGTTTGACTGATGATTACAATATGGTACTCAATGTGGTATAGAGTGTTATATCATTTTTTTTTTTTTTTTTATATAGAGTTTTTTTTTTGTTACATTCTATAACGACTGAGTTGTTTGTTTACTATGAGAAGAAAAAAACTAAATATTAAAAAAAAAAAAAAAAAACTGTTTCCCCCAATTTCTTTTATAAAAAATATCAAATAAAAATGACAGGACAGTGCACAACCTCCAAGATGACACTTCTTTGAAAATCTGCCACCCCAAGACCATGATCTAATTTTGTTTTGCACTTTCCAATGAAAGAGGAGGGGGCAGGCTCACCAATGTAAACATTACACTGTTTACATTTGTGATCCCTGTGATTGATCATATGGCACAGAGCCACTTGGGTCAGCTCTGTAGACTGTATCTGTGAACTGAGCTGTCTGAGTCATTAAAAAGGAGTTCTGCCTGCCCCTATAAAAATTAAAAGACAGCAGCTACACATACTGTAGCTGCTGACCTTTAACATTAGGACACTTACCGGTCCTGTAGTCCAGCGATGTCGGCACTGCAGCCGATGTTTACATCAGCTAGTCCGGTGCTGTCACCGCCATTGCTGGTAAGGGAATCCGGCAGTGTAGCCTTTTGGCTTCACAGCCAGGTATCTACTGCGCATCGGAGGGGGGAGGAATCAGATAAGTGGAAGTTCCATTTTTGGGTGGGACTCCACTTTAATGAGCACACTGGCCACCAAAGGGTGATTTTAGCAGTGCCATTTATAAACAGGACTGGGGCAATAAACATACACTACTTGCACTTATAAGTACAACAGTATTTAGGTGTTAAGTTTTAAATCTACAGCTTTTATTAAAATAATGTTATTCAGTCATGTAGGTTTGTAAACATGCACTTTCTATTATTAAATGCCAACTGTCTCCCGATTGTGCTTCTATGTTATCACCTTGTAACAGGTGCCCCTGAAGTAAACTATGAGCAACTGTGCCAACACAAGGAACAAAGGCATTATACACCGTTCCCACTATCAGGAAGTCAGTGCAGAGCAATGCTGTACAGCCAACACTGAAGTGAGAGCACATAGAGTGGAAATGACCGAAAAAGGCTGGTAGAAATCAGCAGCATTGAGATGAGAAATAGGATAAATATAAAAGGCCAAAACAATAATTTTGGGGTAATATTAGTCAAAACTAGGCTATTACATTAAGGGCCCACTCACACTGGAACACAGTGCTGGAAACCTGTGTTCCATGCACGTTTCCCGCACCATGTTCCAAATGCACTGGGTGTGTGATCTGCTTTGGGTGTCAATAGATTCCTAACAACAACCCAAATGCAGATCTCACACTCAGTGCATTTGCCTGCACCAGATCACATGGTACCACAGTACCATGCGATCTGGATGCAGCACATTTTTAAAAGTAGCTCATGCACTACTTTTGGTGTGATCCAGTGAAATTTATGCCCATTCAAATATATGGGCTGAAAATGGAGCACATTCCTGTGTGAAGTGGCACTTAAAGAATATACAGGAACAAAAACTTACCATGATTGATTGGTCTTCTCTGAGCTTCAGCTGCATTTTAAATTTTTCGCACATCCTGACAACTAGTGATGAACCCAATGTACCTGGGTTCAATTGTTAATTGAACCCTATTGAAGTCAATAGGTACCCACCTTTAAAATCAGTTCTGGCCAATTCAACCCTCATTTGGCAAGGGATTGTCAAACAAAGAGCACGTGGACCCAAATACTGCCCCGGGTAGGCATGTACGAATGCTAAAAGTGTTTTTTTAAATATTTTGTTCAGTAGGGACCAACACTTTTTAACCGTGTTTAAAGTAATACATGCCTTACATTTTCCTGTGAAGTGGTGCATTTGTAGGATGTACTGCAGCAAAGATAACAATTCCAATGAATTAGGCCTTAGGCTGCATCCGCATGGACGTTTAGCCACAGTGCAAGTACCAATGGCAGCAATCTACTAATTGCTGTTGCTGGGATTTACTACTGTGTGCAGAAAGTAGCTGCCACTAAGCCTGTATACTGCAATGACAGGCTGTTGGTGACCACAGTCATTCGTTCCTGGTCCCAAAGCCAGTGATCCAGTTTACTAAGTGTGTTCAGTAGCGATCATCACAGATGAAATGAAATTAATAAATTACAGCACTCGCAATAGTGCAAATGATGTATCAAAAATAAAGTGAAAACAATTCATAAGTAAGTGAATGTCCATATATTGGTGAATGATGTGCTCCAATTCATAAAGTGCATTTGTGCTCCAAACTCAAGGTGCCACACTCACTCCTATGTCCCCACTCACCAGCTTTTAAGTCTAGGGGTTGTTTCAGGCTTAGAGTGTTGGCAAGGGATGGCTCTTCACATCAGGATACCAGAGAGATCTCCAATGCTCATGACAATCAAGCGTGGATCATAGTACCAAAAACGATATGAAGGAAGGGGACTATAGTGAAGTACTGCTTGGAAAAGGTATTTATTGCACAGATAAAAAAAGGTACAAAATGTAGGTTAAAACAGGCATAAGTTTAGCAAAGGATTGCAATGAGAAATGCAGATGCTAGCGTGTGTTTCACCGAAAACCGGAAGTGAAGTGTGGATTTAAAACCGGAAATTGTGTCAATGCATTTCGCCCTCCCTCCCACAGGGCGTCATCGAGCACTTATGAATTGTTTAATTGTTTTCACTTTATTTTTTGATACATAATTTTTACTAGTGCGAGCACTGTAATGTATTAATTTCATTTTATTTGTGGAGTGTATAGCACTTTGTGTAAAGCAGCTGCAACTTTATTCATATTTTTATTTGATTTAACATATTCATATTTTTCACTTCTAGAGCGAGTGTATATATATATATATATATTTAGAATATATTCCTTTCACTGATCATCACAGGTGATTACTGGCTGTGCGAACAGGTGGGGATAGCCACGGCCACTAACAGCCTGTCATTGCAGTATACGGACACACTCGCTGCTGTTATCTGCATGCAGCTGTCAATCCCAGCCTTTACGCTACATGCAGGTTTGCAGAACTGTACGATTCTCCAGGACAGCAGTAACAACAGTGTATTTTGACAGAGAATTCTTTGTATGTGTGATACATTTTTTTCATTGTACATTATTCCTAGGCTTGGAAAAATGAGCAGCACCCCTTTCTGATTAAATGTAACCTGGTATATTTTTAGGAAGATTTTGCTGTCACACATGTTTATATCTAGCAGCAATAGGCCAGAATTGAGCAGTTGAAGTAGTAAACATAACAGATCTAAAATCCATTGGAAGGTTTATAAATCAGTATAAAATAAAGCTAAATCCATCAACGTTGTAACAATTGCTAAACAGAGCCAAAACATGTTAGCTAGCATAGCGTGTGATCTTCTTTTAGTAGTTGTTTTACTAGTACACTCTATGGTCTGCAAAGTACACAAAAATACATCATAAATCCCCACTCCACATGTTAAAATTTAAGGGACTGATAAATTAAGCACATGGGGGTCTGGGCACTGACCTGGGAGATATGTACCAATGAAATAAAAAATAAATTAAATTTATTGTTCAACAGAGGGAGAAATATGCACTTTCTTCATCCTTGGGGGATGTCTTAAAGCTCTATATGGAATAGACTGTTATGATGCTTAGGGACAGCGTCATTGACACTATATTCTGGCATAAATAAATTGCATGTCTATTCATTTACTTTACTTTTACATGATTCTTGGCTTACATACAGCATCAGCAACCCAATATGATTGATTTATAGCCCAAAATAAATTTTGTAGCAGGTATTTTTTGCAAATAAAAAAAACATTTTTTTTGTGTAGAAGGTATATACTTTAAATATACTTTAGATACTTTAATACTTTACCATCTTAAAATAGAAAAAATCGAAAGATATAAATTGCCCAACAGGAGCAAAACAGATAACAGAACATATCTTTTTGTGATCTTCTTCTCAGTAACACTGTACAAACCACAATCCAAAAACCCACATTGCAGAGCTGACAAAGTTGCCATGCCAAATAAGAAAAAAAATCACAATGCCATGTTTCAGAGATAAAAACAAAACATGTTCACACAGTAGCTAGTAGCAGTGTAAATGGGGCCCAAGGCAGCAATGTAAGACAATTAAATTTTCTCCAAAATATTGTAGAGACTCACTGCCTTTTAAGTAAGCATATTTACTTTGACGCTAATTCAGAGTAAGGCTGGGTTTATACTAGTGTGAATTGGGTGTGGGTTTCCAATTCGCATGACAGGAGAGTGTGCCTGGCCCTCAATAGAGACAGTTCTGTGCATCTTTGGCTCAGTTTCAGGTCCCAATTCAGGCAAAAAGCCGGGCCTGATTCGTCTCTGAAATGGAGAACAGGGACGCAATGGATCCATGCTGTGAGCCATGTCCGCACTAAGTGTGACCCCAGCCTAAAAGATTAGGCATATTTTATTTAGATAAAGAAAAAAAATCAGTTTATTTTGTCACAGGCAAGTGCCAGAAATATACAGACACACAACAAGTGCTTTTACTAGGCCACAATGTAACAAGGAGTGACTAGTCAGGTTTTAATCTCATAAAGCATACGTTGTAGTGTGCTCTTTCAGAGCAACAAGCCAGAAAAACAGAATTGATTAGCAATTGGACAATATGCTCTCCTTATTTGCTAATATTCTATGTCAGAGGAAGATCTGACAGACCTGATCTGGGATAAATAAATCACACTGGGCTCAATTCACTAAAGCATATCACATGCAGTATTTGGGTTAAGTAACACATTTTCCCAAATATCCCAAAGTGATAGTGCAAATGTCAATTCACTATCCTTTTATGAGGTATTTACCTCTACAAACAAAACAATCGGTAAATACCACATAAAATTGCTTTAAAGTCAATTTATTAAAGGAAATAAATAAATGTATGATTTTAATAAGTAGTGGTTCAGGCATGTGAAATTTAAGGATGTATGAACTTTTAGCTGGTTGATAGGGAGCTGACACCTGCCGCATCCTAACAATCATGACTCATCTGCTGTCAGTGGAATTTGAGTCTAGTTTGCCATACCAGACCTTTATATGTGCTTACAGCCTGGCAGGCCAGGAAAGGGGGAGACAATTGAGCCAAACTCCCCTCCTGAACCATACCAGGCCATATGTCCTCAACATGGGGGGGCTTTGGGTTGGACTCCCCAAACCACCTTCACTGGTTGCTAAAGATGCCAGAAAAATGTCATAGGTTTTCACTAGTAAATACTGCATCACATCAAGAAATAGCACATATGGTATTTTAGTATCTTTTTAGTTAATTGCAAACAATTTTTTGAAAAACACAATGAGGTATTTTACCGTTGATCTTAATGGGGTTCTAAAGGCTGAAGGTAAAAAACTTTCAGTATGCAGCTTCCCCCACAGCCCCCCTAATATTTACCCGAGCTTGATCACAATCCAGCTGTGTGCAGGAGTTAAGCTGCTCTCTCAAACCTCTGCCTTCTCTGTCTTGGTTGACAGAGAGCAGTCAATCACAACCATTGAGGAGGGAACGGGGGTCTTATGGACACACAGAACAGGGTTTGGGAGCTAACAGGTACCAAAATTCTGGAGGCCAATGGAGAGAGGGCTTCCCTTGCAGTTAAGTTCCAGACTCCCCTGGAGGTGAGACAGGAAGAGTCGGGCCCAAAGTAGCACAGGTCGCCTGCAGATTTGCTTGCAGAAAAGGCTCAGGAACACTGCTTATGTGCTGCAGGGCTGCTGCAGGCAGATGGTGCCTGTGAAATGTATCAGGTAACTAGGGTCACTGAGACAGAGGGTAGTCGGTTCAAGCCAAGGTTTGGTGCCAGGAGGGTAGCAAAGGAGACAAGGTCAGGTGGAAGCCAAGGTCAAAACAGGTAGCAGGCAGAGGAGAGCCGTTTAAAAAAGCAGAGGTTAAGGTCAGGAGGCAGGCAGGAGAGAGGTCTGAAACAAGACAGGTCGGTAATCAAGAAGCTCAGGAAACAGGAAACACGGGAATGTTGGTAACAGCTGAAGATCAAACAGCACTTCAGCCAAGGACTGGTTTCCTTATAAAGGCCCATGTGACATGCTGGTGAAGATGCTGGGTCCTAGAGTCCTCCTGCAATTGGTGCCCTGACAGTGCCCCCCCCCCCCCCCGATGGGCAGCCCCCGGATGCCCAACTAGGTCATCTTTCTCGGATATCTGGCATGGAATTCCCAAAGGAGTCTAGGGGCATGGATGTTGATCTTTGGTTCCCAGGAGCTTTCTTCGGGTAGATACTCCTTCCACTTGATCAGATATTGGATTTGAAAGGTAATCACCTCTAATAGGGTGAACTCCGCGCAAAAAAAATTAAATAGAATATTAAATAATAAAGTGAACCTAACAAACAAGCTGCTCCCCTCAAAGCGCTGATCAGACTTTGTGAAGTTTAGTGGGTAGTACGAAGTAAGGGGGCACTGTGATACAAGGAAAACCCAATGTAAAGTGCTCTAGTGCTATATAATTAATTATGCCATTACAGCCATGCTAGTAAACAGTAAATAGAACATAAAAATATATACTATAGTATGGGGAAAACAACCCAATATAATCTGTGACAAGATGTCATTAATTATGCCATACCTAGCATCATAATATCACAAAACATAATACAAATAAAATTAAATTAAAAAAGTCCATATGTTTGGAAAAATGTCCTTAGTGTTGATATATATGGATATATAAACCCGTCACCACTTGAGGAGGAAAAACGACAATATTGCTTCACCAGGTTGAAAATAGTAGATATCCTACTCACCGACTCACCATGACTCCTTTAATTAAAAAGACAAGTCAGGTGCAGCTTTGGCAGATTAAGGAACTGCCGCCTATGATGGGAGAAAACTCTTGTGTAGAACCAGGAAATAGTCAATCATCCACAGAAGCTCAGAAAAAATATAAAAATAGCAGGGCCATAGCGTAATATTGTTTTTTAATGTTGCATTCAAACATATAAAAAAATATACCTCGGCACTGGAGGTATCAAGCGTATCCAGCAAGGTGTGCTGTGAACCGGCCGTGTATTGCGATCGGCGTGCGTTTCACCTCCGGAGAATCAGGAAGTATAAACAGGTTCCTATATGTGTGCAGCGTGACCAGGATGCCTCGACGTATGTTTCATCTTTGTGATGTCATCAGGAAGTCTTTTTGTGGTCAGTAAAGATCACGATTGGGTTATTGGTGCCCTCCAATAGATACCTCCACTCTTCAAAGGCCACTTTAATAGCCAGAAGCTCTTGGTCACCTACGTCATAGTTTCTATCAGCCTGGTTTAATTTTTTAGAGCAGAAAGCTACTGGGTGCAGTAGAGCTTTTGGGTCCAGATGCTGAGAGAGCACGGCTCCTGTTGCCACTTCAGAAGTGTTTACTTTGAGAAGGAAAGGGAGTGCGGGGTCCGGGTGTTGCAACACCGGAGCAGAGGTAAACAAGGTCATGAGTTGTTCAATGGCTACTTGGGCTTCCTGATTCCAGGGGAAACGAGTATGGAGTCATGTGCATTGAGTAATCCAGGCGATGATGGTCAAGAAACCGTTAATAAATCTCCGGTAGAAGTTGGCAAACACTACAAATCTTTGGACTCCCTTTCTTTCTGAAAGTGCGGACCAGTCTAGGATTTCTGAGACCTTCTGGGGATCCATGGAAATCCCTTCAACAGAGATTATGAGCCCCAAAAATTGAATGGATTGTTTCTCAAAATAAAAATAAAAAGAATTACAGCGTTTACATAATAAATTAATTTAACATGTGACAACGTTCATATAAAGTGTGCAAATGTTCTCCAAATGATAAAGTGCAATCATGCTCCAAACATCTAGGTGCATCACACACCCCTCCTGTGTCCCCACTCATCCAAGAGTCAATGGGGCTTGATCTTTGGCATATCCTTGAAGGATCCTCCACAAATCTCCCCCACTCGTGATGATCATAAGGTGAATATGGCACCAAAAAGTAAAGGAAAGGCTAATAGTGAAGTACTGTTAAAAACGCTTTATTGCGCAAAGTGGATAGGTACTTACAGACTAGCAGAATTAAACTTGCATGAGGTATTGCAGTGAAAAACAGATAGGAAATGCCGCATCCAGCGTGTGTTCCACTGAAACCGGAAGTGACATCGTTTGGACTTGAAAAACTGAAATTACGTCAACGCATTTCACCCTCCCACAAGGCGTTATCAAGAACCTTGATGATGCCTTGTGGGAGGGTGAAACGCATTGATGTAATTTCTGGTTTTCAAGTCCAAACAATGCCACTTTCTGTTAGTTCTGCTAGTGTGTACCTACAGACCTTCTGGGGTTAAAGCGGTTCGGAGTAGACCAATATGCATTGATTCTATATTGGAGGTATTCAGAGGAGTAGCGGCAGGAACTGCTGGAGCCGGCACACAGCACACAGTGTCACTGGAAGCTTGGATAAGAGCCTCAAGGATACGTTTTTGACCTGGCCAGCTCATCCTTGATGGTTTCAGATAGGCCTAAATGGAATTGATACTTCAAAGCTGCATCATTCCATCTGGTATCAGCTGCCCATCTACAGAACTCCCTGATGTAATTCTCTACTGGTCGTCTTCGCTGCATCAGGGAGTGAAGGGCGGACTCTGTGGTGGCAGTATCATATAAAGTAGCCATGGCTTCAGAAAACATGGTAACTGACACATCTCATCCTTTTGTTCTAGGAGGTTATGGGCCCAGGATTGTGGTTCATCAGACAGGAGGGAGATGATGGACCCCACTCGGACAGTCTCTATAGCAAAGATCCTGGGTTACAGGTCAAAATAAAGTTTGAAGGCATTCCTGAAAGCCCTGAATCTCCGTTGGTCCCCTGAAAAGCACTCAGGAGTGGGAACTCTGGGCTCTGGAGGAGGCAGTACCACAGTGGGTTGAGCGGCAGCAGCAGAACTGGAGGTCGCTGGTGTAGAGGCAGGGTTGTGGCTTGGTTAGATTCAGCGGAAGTCATAGAAGCCATGAGGGCATGGAAATGTCCCTCAAGCTTGAAATAACCCTCCTGCAGATTCTTGACTGCTTGCGTCAGTGCCGCCATCTGCTAACAAAGGGTTTCCAGTGCAGAAGCACCTCTTTTGGCCTCAGACATCCTGGCTATTTGCTAAGGTTCAGACTCCCCTGGAGGTGAGACTGGAAGAGTCAGGCCCAAAGAAACACAGGTCGCCTGCAGAGTTGCTTGCAGAAAAGTCTCAGGAACACCGCTGATGTGCTGCAGGGCTACTGCAGGCAGATGGCATCTGTGAGATGTAGCAGGTAACTAGGGCCACTGAGACAGAGGGTAGTCTGTTCAAGCCAAGGTTGGACGCCAGGGGGGTAGCAGAGGAGATGTGGTCAGGTGGAAGCCAAAGTCAAGACAGGTGGTAGGCAGAGGAGATCCGTTAAACAAGCTGAGGTCAGGGTCAGGAGGCGAGCAGGAGGCAGGTCCATAATCAAGAATCTCAGGAAACAGGAAAAACAGGAACATTCGTAACAGCTGAAGATCAAACAGCACTTCAGCCAAGGACTGCTCCTCTGCTACCCGCCTATAAAGGTCCATGGGACATGCTGGTGGAGATGCTGGGTCCTAGAGCCCTTTTCCTGCCCTGACAGATGCTGGGTCCTAGAGTCCTCCTGCTATTGGTGCCCTGACACGAGCAAGCTTACAGGAATGCCCCCACAGCAAGCAGCTTACTATGGGGGCATTCAGAAAGAGGAGACAGGAGCGCCAGGGGGGACCTGAGAAGAGGAGGCTGCTCTGTGCAAAACCATTGCACAAAGCAGGTAAGTATGAAATGTTTGTTATTGAAAACAAAAATTACCTTTTTAATATCACTTAAAAATGGTAAATACATTTCACAAATTTGTCTTTTTTTTAGGCTATATGATATTCCACTTTTCCAGAGGGAGAAAGCAGTCAGATTACATATAAAAAAAAATAGAAAATGTATAGCTATCCTCTAGGTTTAAAGACTAAAAAAAATGGAACAATTTTGAAGAGCGCCTTTTATACAGATTTGCACCATGGCTTAAAAAAAACTTGTTCAGGCAAGTCATACTTTTTGAGAACTTCAGTAAGTATTTCGTTTTTCACAAAAAAAAGTGTCTTTCTTTGGATGCAACAGGAAAAATTGTAATATTTGCAGCACAGATCGTATACCCCTTTTGGGGAGGGCATTATCTCTGAGGAATAGAATTTGCAGATTTATCTTTAAATAATTAAATTACACTGTATATTTGTGTAGCTATGACAAATATTAGACAGTGAATCTCATCCTTATTAATGGGAAACAGGCATTTATGTTTCTGACACATAATTTAGAAATCATACCAATGTTCTACACAGAACGTAAATAGTGCTCATCAGCTACAATTCCAGAAGGAGAGAGCAAGCAGGCTCGATCTGTAAATGCAAAAAATGCTTTTAATTCTCCCTGGGTCAAAATAATAAAATATTTTTAGCAATTACACATATTTCAGAGCAAATTGTAAAGGTCAGAATTTTGGAAGTGAATAGTGAGACTGGGTCTTTTCTAAGTAATTAATTACTGTTGGGCCACACCACAACTGAGAGAGCAGCATGAGGGTACATAAACTATTGGCCAGTTGTAATGATAATACACTGTAATGCACCAAAATAATTAATGGTCAATGCAGTATTTACCCAGTCCCAAAAATGTAACCCAACCAAATTCTCCCTGCAGAACACAGAATGGACCCTTGTAAAAAAAACTGCTGTAAAACAAATTGTGGTGCCACATTAAAATTGCTTCTGCAGCATCCATTAAAACTGGCATTAAAAACAGGAGTTTGGGGCACATTTTTAACTCTCCTCGAACTCCTAGTAAAGCAGTCTGCAATTGATAATATGGACAGCACACAGTGTTCTTCACATTATCAAAGCATGAAGAGTTTGTGTCATGTAGCATTGCTGCACTTCAAAAATGAAGTTTCATGTGGAGTTTGGAAGAAGTTGAAACATCTCAACTCCTTCTATTCCAGTCTTTGGTAACTAGGGATGAGCCAAACACAGTTCGCAGAAGAACATGCGAACAGGCAAAAAATTTGTTCGAACGCGCGCACACCGTTAAAGTCTATGGGACACGAACATGAATAATCAAACGTGATAATTTTAAAGGCTTGTATATTTTTTTAAATTTTGGTTCGGGGTTCCCCTTAATATTCATACCAGACCCAAAGGGCCTGGTAATGGACTGTGGGGGATTCCCATGCCATTTTTTTCAATTACTTTTATGTGTATTGCCGGGACCGACAATTCATTATAGCTTTTTTTCCTTTAGAAATGTCATTTTGTGCAGGGACTGTTGTAAAACGGGAAACATGCGCCACTTTACAGGCATACTATAGACACTAGGGATGAGCCGAACACCCCCGGGTTCGGTTCGAACCAGAACCTTCGAACGGACCGAAAGTTCGCGCGAATTTTCGAACCCTATACGTTATAATGGACGCGAACGTTCGAAATCAAAAGTGCTAATTACAACGGCCAATATGCATGTTAATGTCATAAAACAGGTTTGGGGACCCGGGTCCTGCCCCAGGGGACATATATCAATGCAAAAAGAACTTTTAAAAACTAACGTTTTTTCGGGAGCAGTCATTTTAATGATGCATAAAGTGAAAAAAAAAAAAGTGACATTTTCCTTTAAATATGGTACCTGGGGGGTGTCCAAAGTATGCCTGTGAAGTGGCATGTGTTTCCCGTGTTTAGAACTGTCCTTGCACAAAATGACATTTGTAAAGGAAAAAAAGAAGCCATTTAAAACCACTTGCGGCTTTAGGTTTGATCTTAAGTAGAATCTGAACAGGTACATTATGAAGTGTAGCTCCATCCCAAAAAAATCTATTTTTAAGCTTTTTGGAGAACATAGGGAGGGTTATCACCCCTGTAACATTTGCTGTCTTTGCACATCTGTTCAGAACATGTCACCTCACTTTCCGTCCCAATGATAAATGTTTTTGGAAAAGTGGGGTTTTAATTGAAACAAGGATTGGTGATAAAGTATCAGTAGAGAGGAGATACCTTTTTCCCAAATTAAATCTAACAGGATAGAATTTCCCTTCCTAGGGGTAGATTTCCTCTCACTTCCTGTTTTCTCTTTCCATTTGCAAGTAGGAGTCGTTTGTAAGTTGGATGTTTGAAAGTAGGGGCCTGGCGTATATACTCTGCAGAAATTTGCCCTATTAGATGTTGGTGTAGCCACAAGACTGGTGGGCACAGGAATGGGCCCTGCTGTGAGTTAATAGATCAAGATTTGTAATTGCATGCACCTGTTGAACAGGGCAGAAAAATTGGGGGTGGTGGTGGTGGTGGTGGTGGTGGTGGTGGACGGTTTTGCCACAAGACTGTAAGCTCTCACAGTTACTCTTGGTGGGCGCAGGAATGGGCCCTGCTGTGAGTTATTAGATCAAGATTTGTAATTGCAAGCACCTGATGAACAGGGCAGAAAAATTGGGCCTTTGGCGGTGGTGGTGGACGGTGTTGCCACAAGACTGTAGGCCCTCATAGTTACTCTTGGTGGGCGCAGGAATGGGCCCTGCTGTGAACTATTAGATCAAGATTTGTAATTACCCGCCCCTGTTAAACAGGGGCTGAAAAATTGTGCCTTAGGCACTGGTGCTGGTGCCACAACACTGCAACCCCTCACAGAGACTGTACTTGGAGCACAGCAGTCACACGTGTTGCGAAGCATTTTTTTAAAAAATTGTAAGTACACGCCCCTGTTAAACAGGGGCTGAAAAATTGTGCCTTAGGCACTGGTGCTGGTGCCACAACACTGCAACACGGCCCTCACAGAGACTGTACTTGGAGCACAGCAGTCACACGTGTTGCGAAGCATTTTTTTAAAAAATTGTAAGTACACGCCCCTGTTAAACAGGGGCTGAAAAATTGTGCCTTAGGCACTGGTGCTGGTGCCACAACACTGCAACCCCTCACAGAGACTGTACTTGGAGCACAGCAGTCACACGTGTTGCGAAGCATTTTTTTTAAAAAAATTGTAAGTACACGCCCCTGTTAAACAGGGGCTGAAAAATTGTGCCTTAGGCACTGGTGCTGGTGCCACAACACTGCAACACGGCCCTCACAGAGACTGTACTTGGAGCACAGCAGTCACACGTGTTGCGAAGCATTTTTTTAAAAAATTGTAAGTACACGCCCCTGTTAAACAGGGGCTGAAAAATTGTGCCTTAGGCACTGGTGCTGGTGCCACAACACTGCAACACGGCCCTCACAGAGACTGTACTTGGAGCACAGCAGTCACACGTGTTGCGAAGCATTTTTTTTAAAAAATTGTAAGTACACGCCCCTGTTAAACAGGGGCTGAAAAATTGTGCCTTAGGCACTGGTGCTGTGGCATGGATCATTGAGGAGGAGGAAGAGGATAGTCAGTGAACATAAGAGGACAGTCACTCAGCATCAGCATAGGCAGTCTTGAAGGGATGTGACATTAAAAATTATTCGGTTATATCCGCCTCAGGTGCCTGGTAGCTGGTGGTGATCCAAGACTGATTCATTTTGATGAATGTCAGTCGATCAACCGAGGCGGTGGACAGGCGCACCCTATGATCAGTCACAAATCCTCCAGCAGCACTGAATGTGCGTTCGGAAAGAACGCTGGAGGCAGGACAGGCCAGTAGCTCAATTGCATACTGTGCAAGCTCTGGCCAGTGATCCATCCTCAGGACCCAGTAAGCCAGAGGATTTTCGGTGGGAAAGGTGTCCAAGTCTGACCTTGCCCCAAGGTATTCCTGCACCATGTATATCAGACGCTGGCGATGGTTGCTGGAACCGATCATACCTTGGGGCTGCGGACTAAAAAATTGTCTGAACGCATCGGTCAGACGTCCACCTTCCCCACCGCTCCTTCTGCCACTGACCGAAGCCTCAGCAACTCGTCGCCCAGGACCAGGAGTTTGTAGCCTCCCAGTTTCTGGGAACGCGTTGCACAGACCTTTCTGCAAGGCCTCCCTGAGATGTCTCATCCTCTGCTCCCTCTGCGACGGCAAGATAAGGTCCGCAACCTTACCCTTGTACCGCGGATCAAGGAGAGTGGCCAGCCAGTAATGGTCCCTCTCCTTGATCCGAAGAACACGAGGATCCTTCCGCAGGCTTTGCAGGATCAGGGAGGCCATGCAGCGTAGGTTAGCTGAGGCATTCGGTCCGGAGTCTTCTGGGTCACTGAGGATGACATGATCGCCAGCCACCTCCTCCCAGCCACGTACAAGTCCACTGGCTTGTTGGGACTGTACATCATCCCTAAAAGACTGCTGCTGCTGATGCTGAGTGCCAGGCTCCACCTCCATGCTCACACAATCCTCCTCCTCCTCCTCCTCCTCCTCCTCCTCATCCTCTTCCTGTGTGATGGGTGGGACAGAAGGAACACTGTCCGGATAAAGGGGGCCTTGAGAGGCAAGGAAGTCCTCCTCTTCCTGCCTCTGTTCTGCCTCAAGTGCCCTGTCCATTATCCCACGCAGCGTATGCTCCAACAGGTGGACAAGAGGGACAGTGTCACTGATGCATGCACTGTCACTGCTCACCATCCTCGTGGCCTCCTCAAATGGTGAGAGGACAGTGCATGCATCCCTGATCATGCTCCACTGACGTGGGGAAAAAAACCCAAGCTCCCCTGACCCTGTCCTGGTGCCGTAGTCGCAAAGGTACTCATTGATGGCCCTCTGCTGCGTGTGCAGTCGCTGCAGCATGGCCAACGTTGAGTTCCACCTGGTGGGCATGTCAGATATTAGGCGGTTCTTGGGCAGGTTCAGCTCCTTTTGCAGCTCAGTCAGCCGAGCACTGGCATTATAAGATCGGCGGAAATGCACACAGACTTTCCTGGCCTGCCTCAGGACATCCTGTAAGCCTGGGAACCTGCCCAAGAACCGCTGCACCACCAGGTTGAGGACGTGAGCCATGCAGGGCACATGGGTGAGCTGCCCCTGTCGCAGGGCGGAGAGGAGGTTGGTGCCATTGTCAGAAACGACCATTCCTGGCTTAAGCTGACGTGGCGTCAACCACCTCTCGGCCTGCCCCTGCAGAGCTGCCAGAACCTCTGGCCCAGTGTGGCTCCTGTCCCCCAAACACACCAGCGCAAGCACGGCATGGCATCTTTTTGCCTGCGTACTTGCGTAGCCCCTTGTACGCCTACGGAGCACCGCTGGTTCCAAGGACAGAGCACTGGAGGAAGAAGAAGAGGAGGGGGTGGAGGAGAGAGGTGTGTCACAACCAGTAGCAGTAGTCGCGTTTTGGAGGCGTGGTGGCGGAACAACCTCCAACACTACTGCACCTTGTCCTGCATCCCTCCCAGCTGCCAATAGAGTGACCCAATGGGCCGTGAAAGAAAGGTACCGTCCCTGTCCATGCCTGCTGGACCATGAGTCAGCGGTAATATGCACCTTACCGCTGACCGCCCTGTCCAGCGAGGCATGGACATTGCCCTCCACATGCCGGTAGAGAGACGGAATCGCCTTCCGCGAGAAAAAGTGGCGTTTGGGAACCTGCCACTGAGGAACCGCACATTGAACAAACTCACGGAAGGGGGCCGAGTCTACCAACTGAAAAGGCAGCAGTTGAAGTGCTAGCAATTTAGCAAGGCTAGCATTCAACCGCTGGGCATGTGGATGGCTGGGAGTGTACTTCTTTCTACGGTCCAGCAGCTGGGGCAGGGAAATTTGCCTGCTGCATTCGGACGTCGGTGTACTGCAAGTACTTGGTTGTGACACACCGAATTCTACACCTTCAGTCCTCTCAGAGCAGCTTTCAGAGAGGACTGAAGGTGTAGTGGGGATGGAGATCCCAGCTGAGGAGGAGCAAGGAGAGGTCCGCTTAGTTCTTTGGTGTGGGTCTTTTATGTGTGCCTGCCAACGAGCTGCATGGCAGGTCGCCATATGTCTGGTCATGCTTGTCGTGCCCAAGCGGCTGATGTTTTGGCCACGCGAGATACGCTTGAGACAAATATTGCAAATAGCAGTGGTGCGATCTGCTGCACTCGTCTCAAAAAAGGCCCACACCAAAGAACTTTTCTGATAACGTGCAGAGGCAGCGCCCTGCACAGGCGGAGCTCTGCGGTGTTGTACAGTTGCTGTGCTGGCCTCTACCTGGCCTCCAGGGGGCATCCTGCCTCGTTGGACATGTGACGCCGCATCCTCCTCCTCCTCGTCCTCCTCCTCATCCTCTCTCCCTTGAGGCACCCACGTGGAGTCAGTGACCTCATCATCCCCTCCCTCTTCACCACTAGAGCAAACCTGGCAGTAAGCTGCAGCTGGTGGAACTGTACTGCCAGATTCCTCAAGCTGGGTATCGTCATCCGAGCCTTCGAATCGTTGGGCATCCTCCTGGAGCATGTACCCAACACTGTGCTCAAAGAGTTCGGGGGACTCCTCAGGAGGACATGGTGGGTCTAGGGAAGGGGTGGCTGATGATGCTCTGTCAGTACCCTGAGCCTGGGTGAGAGAGGATGAGGAGGATGAGGAGGGCTTGGTCATCCATTCTACCAAGCCTTCAGCATGATGCGGCTCCACATGTCCAGCTGCCGAAAACAAAGACGCGCGTGTCCCATGGCCACGTGCTGATGACGATGCACGACCACGTCCACGTCCACGGCCACGTCCACTAGAAACAGAGACTGTCTGCCCTGTGTTCTTGGCTCTGCACGCTCTGCCTCCCCTTGGCGGTCTTCCAGCCATTGTAGTCGGTAGTCCTGTGGGTGCTGCTGAGAAGAAAATATAGGAGCTCTGTGTGATGCCACTAACACACTAGAAGTCCTATAGGTGCTTCTGCAAAGAAAATATAGGAGCTCTGTGTGATGCCACTAACACACTAGAAGTCCTGTGGGTGCTGCTGAGAAGAAAATATAGGAGCTCTGTGTGATGCCACTAACACACTAGAAGTCCTATGGGTGCTTCTGCAAAGAAAATATAGGAGCTCTGTGTGATGCCACTAACACACTAGAAGTCCTGTGGGTGCTGCTGAGAAGAATATATAGGAGCTCTGTGTGATGCCACTAACACACTAGAAGTCCTGTGGGTGCTGCTGAGAAGAAAATATAGGAGCTCTGTGTGATGCCACTAACACACTAGAAGTCCTATGGGTGCTTCTGCAAAGAAAATATAGGAGCTCTGTGTGATGCCACTAACACACTAGAAGTCCTGTGGGTGCTGCTGAGAAGAAAATATAGGAGCTCTGTGTGATGCCACTAACACACTAGAAGTCCTATGGGTGCTTCTGCAAAGAAAATATAGGAGCTCTGTGTGATGCCACTAACACACACTAGAAGTCCTGTGGGTGCTGCTGAGAAGAAAATATAGGAGCTCTGTGTGATGCCACTAACACACTAGAAGTCCTATGGGTGCTTCTGCAAAGAAAATATAGGAGCTCTGTGTGATGCCACTAACACACTAGAAGTCCTGTGGGTGCTGCTGAGAAGAATATATAGGAGCTCTGTGTGATGCCACTAACACACTAGAAGTCCTATGGGTGCTTCTGCAAAGAAAATAGAGGAGCTCTGTGTGATGCCACTAACACACTAGAAGTCCTGTGGGTGCTTCTGATAAGAATATAGAGGAGCTCTGTGTGATGCCACTAACACACTAGAAGTCCTGTGGGTGCTGCAAAGAAAATATAGGAGCTCTGTGTGATGCCACTAACACACTAGAAGTCCTATGGGTGCTTCTGCAAAGAAAATATAGGAGCTCTGTGTGATGCCACTAACACACTAGAAGTCCTGTGGGTGCTGCTGAGAAGAAAATATAGGAGCTCTGTGTGATGCCACTAACACACTAGAAGTCCTATGGGTGCTTCTGCAAAGAAAATATAGGAGCTCTGTGTGATGCCACTAACACACTAGAAGTCCTGTGGGTGCTGCTGAGAAGAAAATATAGGAGCTCTGTGTGATGCCACTAACACACTAGAAGTCCTATGGGTGCTTCTGCAAAGAAAATAGAGGAGCTCTGTGTGATGCCACTAACACACTAGAAGTCCTGTGGGTGCTTCTGAGAAGAATATAGAGGAGCTCTGTGTGATGCCACTAACACACTAGAAGTCCTGTGGGTGCTTCTGCAAAGAAAATAGAGGAGCTCTGTGTGATGCCACTAACACACTAGAAGTCCTATGGGTGCTTCTGCAAAGAAAATATAGGAGCTCTGTGTGATGCCACTAACACACTAGAAGTCCTATGGGTGCTTCTGCAAAGAAAATAGAGGAGCTCTGTGTGATGCCACTAACACACTAGAAGTCCTGTGGGTGCTGCTGAGAAAATATATAGGAGCTCTGTGTGATGCCACTAACACACTAGAAGTCCTGTGGGTGCTTCTGCAAAGAAAATAGAGGAGCTCTGTGTGATGGGACTAACACACTTCAAGTCCTGTAGGTGCTTCTGGGAAGAATATATAGGATCTCTGTGTGATGCCACTAACACACTAGAAGTCCTGTGGGTGCTTATGCAAAGAAAATAGAGGAGCTCTGTGTGATGGGACTAACACACACTTCAAGTCCTATAGGTGCTTCTGGGAAGAAAATATTGCTCTGTGTGTGTAATGGGACTAACACACTTCAAGTCCTATAGGTGCTTCTGGGAAGAAAATATAGCTCTGTGTGTGTAATGGGACTAACACACTTCAAGTCCTATAGGTGCTCTGGGAACAAAATATAGGAGCTCTGCCTGCCTGCCACGAACACACTACAAGTCCTATAGGTGCTTCTGGTAACAAAATATAGGAGCTCTGCCTGCCTGCCACTAACACACTTCAAGTCCTATAGGTGCTTCTGGGAAGAAAATATAGCTCTGTGTGTGTAATGGGACTAACACACTTCAAGTCCTATAAGTGCTTCTGGGAACAAAATATAGGAGCTCTGCGTGCCTGCCACGAACACACTACAAGTCCTATAGGTGCTTCTGGGAAGAAAATATAGCTCTGTGTGTGTAATGGGACTAACACACTTCAAGTCCTATAGGTGCTTCTGGGAACAAAATATAGCTCTTTGTGTGTAATGGGACTAACACACTTCAAGTCCTATAGGTGCTTCTGGGAAGAAAATATAGCTCTGTGTGTGTAATGGGACTAACACACTTCAAGTCCTATAGGTGCTTCTGGGAAGAAAATATAGCTCTGTGTGTGTAATGGGACTAACACACTTCAAGTCCTATAGGTGCTTCTGGGAACAAAATATAGCTCTGTGTGTGTAATGGGACTAACACACTTCAAGTCCTATAGGTGCTTCTGGGAAGAAAATATAGCTCTGTGTGTGTAATGGGACTAACACACTTCAAGTCCTATAGGTGCTTCTGGGAAGAAAATATAGCTCTGTGTGTGTAATGGGACTAACACACTTCAAGTCCTATAGGTGCTTCTGGGAAGAAAATATAGCTCTGTGTGTGTAATGGGACTAACACACTTCAAGTCCTATAGGTGCTTCTGGGAGAAAATATAGCTCTGTGTGTGTGATGGGACTAACACACTTCAAGTCCTATAGGTGCTTCTGGGAAGAAAATATAGCTCTGTGTGTGTAATGGGACTAACACACTTCAAGTCCTATAGGTGCTTCTGGGAACAAAGTATAGCTCTGTGTGTGTAATGGGACTAACACACTTCAAGTCCTATAGGTGCTTCTGGGAAGAAAATATAGCTCTGTGTGTGTGATGGGACTAACACACTTCAAGTCCTATAGGTGCTTCTGGGAAGAAAATATAGCTCTGTGTGTGTAATGGGACTAACACACTTCAAGTCCTATAGGTGCTTCTGGGAAGAAAATATAGCTCTGTGTGTGTAATGGGACTAACACACTTCAAGTCCTATAGGTGCTTCTGGGAAGAAAATATAGCTCTGTGTGTGTAATGGGACTAACACACTTCAAGTCCTATAGGTGCTTCTGGGAAGAAAATATAGCTCTGTGTGTGTGATGGGACTAACACACTTCAAGTCCTATAGGTGCTTCTGGGAAGAAAATATAGCTCTGTGTGTGTAATGGGACTAACACACTTCAAGTCCTATAGGTGCTTCTGGGAACAAAATATAGGAGCTCTGTGTGCCTGCCACGAACACACTACAAGTCCTATAGGTGCTTCTGGGAAGAAAATATAGCTCTGTGTGTGTAATGGGACTAACACACTTCAAGTCCTATAGGTGCTTCTGGGAACAAAGTATAGCTCTTTGTGTGTAATGGGACTAACACACTTCAAGTCCTATAGGTGCTTCTGGGAAGAAAATATAGCTCTGTGTGTGTAATGGGACTAACACACTTCAAGTCCTATAGGTGCTTCTGGGAAGAAAATATAGCTCTGTGTGTGTAATGGGACTAACACACTTCAAGTCCTATAGGTGCTTCTGGGAAGAAAATATAGCTCTGTGTGTGTAATGGGACTAACACACTTCAAGTCCTATAGGTGCTTCTGGGAAGAAAATATAGCTCTGTGTGTGTAATGGGACTAACACACTTCAAGTCCTATAGGTGCTTCTGGGAAGAAAATATAGCTCTGTGTGTGTAATGGGACTAACACACTTCAAGTCCTATAGGTGCTTCTGGGAACAAAGTATAGCTCTTTGTGTGTAATGGGACTAACACACTTCAAGTCCTATAGGTGCTTCTGGGAAGAAAATATAGCTCTGTGTGTGTGATGGGACTAACACACTTCAAGTCCTATAGGTGCTTCTGGGAACAAAATATAGCTCTGTGTGTGTAATGGGACTAACACACTTCAAGTCCTATAAGTGCTTCTGGGAACAAAATATAGGAGCTCTGCCTGCCTGCCACGAACACACACAAGTCCTATAGGTGCTTCTGGGAAGAAAATATAGCTCTGTGTGTGTAATGGGACTAACACACTTCAAGTCCTATAGGTGCTTCTGGGAACAAAGTATAGCTCTTTGTGTGTAATGGGACTAACACACTTCAAGTCCTATAGGTGCTTCTGGGAAGAAAATATAGCTCTGTGTGTGTGATGGGACTAACACACTTCAAGTCCTATAGGTGCTTCTGGGAACAAAATATAGCTCTGTGTGTGTAATGGGACTAACACACTTCAAGTCCTATAGGTGCTTCTGGGAAGAAAATATAGCTCTGTGTGTGTGATGGGACTAACACACTTCAAGTCCTATAGGTGCTTCTGGGAACAAAATATAGGAGCTCTGCCTGCCTGCCACGAACACACTACAAGTCCTATAGGTGCTTCTGGTAACAAAATATAGGAGCTCTGCCTGCCTGCCACTAACACACTACAAGTCCTATAGGTGCTTCTGGTAACAAAATATAGGAGCTCTGCCTGCCTGTCACTAACACACTACAAGTCCTATAGGTGCTTCTGGTAACAAAATATAGGAGCTCTGCCTGCCTGCCACTAACACACTACAAGTCCTATAGGTGCTTCTGGTAACAAAATATAGGAGCTCTGCCTGCCTGTCACTAACACACTACAAGTCCTATAGGTGCTTCTGGTAACAAAATATAGGAGCTCTGCCTGCCTGTCACTAACACACTACAAGTCCTATAGGTGCTTCTGGTAACAAAATATAGGAGCTCTGCCTGCCTGCCACTAACACACTACAAGTCCTATAGGTGCTTCTGGTAACAAAATATAGGAGCTCTGCCTGCCTGTCACTAACACACTACAAGTCCTATAGGTGCTTCTGGTAACAAAATATAGGAGCTCTGCCTGCCTGCCACTAACACACTACAAGTCCTATAGGTGCTTCTGGTAACAAAATATAGGAGCTCTGCCTGCCTGCCACGAACACACTACAAGTCCTATAGGTGCTTCTGGTAACAAAATATAGGAGCTCTGCCTGCCTGCCACGAGCACACTACAAGCCCCTCTTTGTCAATCAATCTTTGTAACTGAATCTATCTAACTCAATCTCTGCAAGTGAATCTCTCTCTCTATCTATCTAAATGCAGCAGAGTGTCACAGGAACAGCCTGCTCAATCTGCGCCGGAACAGCATGTGACCGGCGCAGACGGCGTGGCGGCGTTTTATAGGGGGGGGCGTGTACTACAGCCCCTGAGCTGTAATTGGCTACAGGCGTCCTGCCTGTAGCCAATTATGGCTCTTCGAGTTTCCGGGGCTGTGATTGGCCAAGCATGCGGGGTCACAGTGCATGCTTGGCCAATCATCAGCCAGCAATGCACTGCGTCGGCCGCGCCGGCCGCAATGCATTGCGGGGCCGCTCGCATCACACGAACGTGATGCGAGCGGCCAAAATAGTTCTGGGCTCGCCGAGCGAGCGAACGCCCGGTGCTCGATGCGAACGTGGGTTCGCATCGAGCACCGGGCCCATCCTTAATAGACACCCCCCAGGTACGAAATGTAAAGGAATATTTTACTTTTATTGTTTCACTTATAAAAGTGAAAGCATTATTAAAATCACTGCTCCCAAAAAACTTCAGTTTTTAAAACTTTTTTTTGCATTGATACATGTCCCCTGGGGCAGGACCCAGGTCCCAAACACTTTTTATGAAAATAACTTGCATATAAGCCTTTAAAATTAGTACTTTAGATTTCCCCCCCCCCCCCCCCCCCTAGACATTTAAAGGGTGTTTTGCGACTTTTGAATTTGCCGCAAAAAATTGTTCGCTATTTGGCGAACAGATGAACACCCGATGTTCAAGTCGATCTTATGTTCAACTCGAACATCAGGCTCATCCCTAAATTGGTAACACACCATTGTAGTCATATAATATATTGTGGTTTAGATGATGCAAATAGTTATTAATAAGTATTGTTCCGCAGCAACCCAATTCTTCCAGAGAGAGACACTTTATTGGCTTAACAAAGTCTTGCAACAGATGACAAAATCCAACAGGGTATATACGACAACGAATATTTTTCCTAGACCTGTGCCTTCATAACCACACACCCTCCTAGAATATATTAGACTGAATGCCAGCCTGAATGTCTTCTCAAATACTGGTCTGACACTGGGGGGGGGGGGGGGTTATGCTAAGTCAACCAAATGTTTACCATGAATACCCCCTCAAGTATAATTACCATCAATAAATACTTCTTCTATGGTCCTGCATTATCCTTAAGTTAGAACAATGTATCCTTTGAAATGTTCAATTAGGTTAAAAGGCCATACCTCACACACCTAGGTAGAATTGCATAAGATTTACACATCAAAGGGTCTTCAGCTGTCCCTTTGATATGTTTCAATTCAGTTGTCTTGGACAACTCAACTGAATTTTTGGGCAATATGTTACTTTAATACAATATCCTACATAAATTGGCCAACACATTACAACATATACCCCCACTTGGGTCGTTTCTAACTACTAGAACTGACCCATAAATCAAGCAACAAACATATCATTACAATTTGAGGTACTGGATGCTTTACAATGGCTCATATAAAATATAAAGTTGAAACTGGTTACATCTCTCTTCACCAGCCTCTAAAATATCCACATGAAACAGTTATTAGATAATATAACTTTAGACCATGACTGGAAAAGGATTCGGTAAACATCCGTGGCCCATATAGCTGTTAGGCCTTATTATATCACATCAAGATCTTGAATATTGTGCAAAGATGAGCTGATGTCACAGTCCATTCTTCAGTCTGACTTCATCACATCTCTCACCATCTCACTGAAAGTTAACTTGGTATGCTCTGGGAGCGCCGATCCACATACATCCAGGATTCTCTCATCTTCAGGCTCAAGGTTTTCATTTTTAAAGATGCTTTTGCACAAACACCAGCAAATCCTGAAATTCTACTTCCATCTTTTTAGTAAGAAGAACCATCAATGTACCAGCACTAACTTTCAAGGTCAATTAATTGCCAGCCACAATTTGCTTTTGTAATTTGCTGTAGGCTGACTCCTCATTGCCTTCAATAGAGCAGTTACTTGGATCATTCAGTCCATAATTCCACCTGAATGGTATACCAATCTATAATCCATATACCCCCACACGATGGTTCAGATAGAATCAGCTTGACATCAGTGTTTATCAGATCTTCTATCCAGACAAAGCAGCAGTGGAAAATCTTGCCAGTAAAGTTAGGTCTTTTTCATCCATATATGTCATAGCCTTTAGCATATTACAAAACAACCGATTCAACAAAGTTTCAAATCATGACTGGAGTGATGAATTTCACTCCCCACTCTTATAAATTTAGGAAAACCACCCAACATAATTTATGCTATGCCAAGCCATTGTGCAGCATCTCACCTTAGATGTCAAATATATTGATCAATATGTAATATGTACAGATGTTATGAAAATTATTTTAGGTTTAAACGCTTCACTCTGGTTTTAAGATCAAGTTAAAGAAATAAAACATAATGAAAATAAAAAATTAAAAGCAAAATATATCTGGGGAAAGGGTGAAAAATACAAAATAAAAAATAGGGCGTTGGGGAAGAAAAGTCCATTGACAAGAAAAAAAAAAATGAATGTTCAAAAAAAAAAGGGTCCATTGCTTCATGAATATTGAGAGAGTACATGTGTCTATTCAACATTTCTCCCCATAGCCAGCAATTTCAGACTGTCTATTCACATGCAAGCGAGTATCTCTGGCAACAAAGTCTGAAAGACAAAAAAACTCTCCAACAAAAACTAATTAGCAAGGTCCTTAAACATTGTTTGAAGTTAAAACAAAGGACTATTTACACATTTACAGTTTGAAACAAATTCACCCCCACTGCTAGAGAAGTGTCATTTGCATTCAAAAACAGATCTGGAGAAGGTACATCTTCTGCATTTATGACACCCTGTATCCCCTTCAACTGCTCTAATAATGTATCATGTTCCCCTCTCATCTTATCATACTCAATCTTCAGGTGGTCATATTTCTGTTTTAACTGGGAAAACGGTATCCATGTCTTGGACATTTTCTTATTATTATTTTGTTCAGCTCTGTTTTTCATATTCATATCACCTATATTTGACCCGGTGTCTCCTCTTTGGTTGTTATCATAAGACATTATCTTTTGATCTTTATGTTCAGTATTTGTCCTAAACAATGTGGCTAAATCAATTTTGACAGCCTGCTCATTTGACTTTCTCCATAAATGGTCTGCTCTCAACAACATGTCTTTTAAATCATGAAGATTTGGGGTAACTAGTAAAATATTTTGTTTGATATCTTCATGTAAAGCATCTAGAAACATACTCATATGTATCAAGCCACCACCCTCAAATGCAAGATTATTACAGACCAATAATTCCATAATAGTTGCTATCCTGTGTGACCATTCATAGGGAGATTCACTTTTCATTTGTTTGATCTTCCCATGAATAGAAACATCAGAACGTAAACCATACAAAACACATAATAATTCCAGTAATATGTCCCGTGTCCTCAGAGGCTGAATACAGATTTGTTTAATTCTCATCCAAAGACCACTACCTATAGAATATTGTATGACTTTCTAAATCAGATGGGTTTAGACTGTACATATCTCTGACATTCTGCAAGTCACAAAACCATTTTAAGCATCTGTTTAAATCATGGCAGGGAACCATTCCTATTTCTTTAAGAATTGCATCTAATTCTTTTGGTTTCAAAGGCATCGTTACAAGCTGAACTTCACCTGTATTAATATTATTATTTTTATAAACTGTGGTGGTCACAGTGGGTGCAGCTGGCAATGAATTGTCAGATTTAATATGCGGTTCTGTTTCATTTGATAGAAAGTTTGTGTTTGTATTTTGCTGCAGATTGCTGAATCCAAGATTTGATGAATATCTGCATTCCTGAAATCTCTTCTCTAATTCCATAATTCTTAATTTCAATCTCTTATTTTCCTCTGATAATTCATCACAACATTTAGATTTCTCAAGCAAAGCTCCCCCTATGGTAACTGCATGCAATTTAAAATTTACAGTCTCAGTTTCTGATTGGTTTTGTAACCTCTGACAAACCTTGTTGCTATTATCAACTGCACTCTGTAACTGGGTAATTTCCTCAACCTTATCCTTCAAAGAACTTTCCATTGTTAAACAGCAAGATAACAAGCCCTGTACAATACAACCTTTTCTTTTACTTTCTGAAATTTTGCTATCAAAAACATTTTTCTCTAAAAATGTGTTCATCATAATCCACGTCTGCTTACATTTTTCTGGAACTTCATAAGGACCGCCATGACGCTTAATACTTTTTAACACCCATATGTTAACTTTATCAGAACTGACACTAGCTTCACACTGAGTAAGCATTTTGACTATATTATTAATAATTAAAAAAAAAAGGAAATATTTTACTCACCGCATTAGTTACTCCTTCAGCTTTCAGCTCAGGTCTTCTGGTACACGACAGTCCTTTTTTTTTGTTTGTTTCCAGTCTCCAGAGATAATTCTGGGGTTCCAAACTTATTTAATTTTGTAGATCAGACTCTTATGTTACAACCAGACATTAGAGTCACAGCACAGCTCTTGGGTCTCCATCAGACTTCTGTCCACCTCACAGGATTGTTGTCACCACCGACATCTGTTACTAAGTCCTGAAAATGCTCTTCTGGTCACTTGAATGGCACCAATGTAGTGATATAATATGTTGCTGGGTAGATGATTTGTAGTTAAAATAATTTGAATTAATCCGGGTCACGGCACCAATGTAGTGATATAATATATTGTGGTTTAGATGATGCAAATAGTTATTAATAAGTATTGTTCCGCAGCAACCCAATTCTTCCAGAGAGAGACACTTTATTGGCTTAACAAAGTCTTGCAATAGATGACAAAATCCAACAGGGTATATATGACAACAAATATTTTTCCTAGACCTGTGCCTTCATAACCACACACCATCCTAGAATAGATTAGACTGAATTCCAGCCTGAATGTCTTCTCAAATACTGGTCTGACACTGGGGGGGGGGGGTTCTGCTAAGTCAACCAAATGTTTACCATGAATACCCCCTCAAGTCTAATTACCATCAATAAATACTTCTTCTATGGTCCTGCATTATCCTTAAGTTAGAACAATGTATCCTTTGAAATGTTCAATTAGGTTAACCACTTCCCGACCGCCCCATGTACATATACGTCAGCAGAATGGCACGTACAGGCAAAACCACGTACCTGTACGTGCCATTCTTCAGGCGCGTGGGGGGTCCGATTGGACCCCCCCGGCCGGCGGGGACGGTCGGGATCGCTTCAGGAGCGATCCGGGACGAGGGGACGGCCAGTGGTTTCTGGCCACCCCCTCGCGATCGCTCCTGGCGAATCAGATGCTTCCCCTTCCTGTGTCAATCAAAACACAGGCAGAGGAAGTGATGTCACACTCGGCGCGCCGGTCAGAAAGACCGGAACGCAGAGGAGTGAAGATGTACAGGTTAGTGCACCAACAGTACACTGACACCAGTACAAATAACCCCCCGTCACCCCCAGATCACCCCCTGCCCCCCCAGTCACAGTGTCACTAATTGCAGTGATCATTTATTTACTGATCACTGCATTTAGTGTCAGTGTGACTGTAATAACTGTCAGGGCAGTTAGTTTTAGGTCCAAAGTAGCCCCCTACCCCCCCTAATAAAGGTTTAACCCCTTGATTGCCCCCCAGGTAACCCTTTCACCCCCTTTTGCCAGTGTCACTAAGCGATCGTTTTTTCTGATCGCTGCATTAGTGTCACTGGTGCCGCTAGGTAGCCAGTTTTTTTTTTAGGTTAACCGCCATGTTTATATAGGTTCATAAATAGGTTTATAGGTCAGGTACCCCCATATTACAACCTAAATATAGGTTTTAACCCCCTGATTGCCCCTAGAGTTAACCCTTTCACCAGTGATAACCGTATAAGTGTCACTGGTGACGCTGGTTAGCCAGTTAGTTATTTCGTTATTTAGGTTCCCCGTCAGGTTTTTATATAGCGTCAGGTACCCCCATATATTACCTAATAAAGGTTTTAACCCCCTGATTGCCCCTAGTTAACCCTTTCACCCCCCTTTTGCCAGTGTCACTAAGCGATCGTTTTTCTGATCACTGCATTAGTGTCACTGGTGCCGCTAGGTAGCCAGTTTTTTTTTAGGTTAACCGCCATGTTTATATAGGTTCATAAATAGGTTTATAGGTCAGGTACCCCCATATTACAACCTAAATAAAGGTTTTAACCCCCTGATTGCACCTAGAGTTAACCCTTTCACCAGTGATCACCGTATAAGTGTCACTGGTGACGCTGGTTAGCCAGTTAGTTATTTCGTTATTTAGGTTCCCCGTCAGGTTTTTATATAGCGTTAGGTACCCCCATATATTACCTAATAAAGGTTTTAACCCCCTGATTGCCCCTAGTTAACCCTTTCACCAGTGATCACCGTATAACTGTTATGGGTGACGCTGGTTAGATAGTTTGTTTTTATACTGTCAGGGCACCCGCCATTTATTACCCAATAACGGTTTAACCCCCTGATCGCCCGGCGGGTGATATCAATTAGGTTTTAGGGTCAAATAAGGTCTGCGTCGCCCCAGGTTAGTGCCAGTACCGCAAACACCCACACGCAAAGCATACACCTCCCTTAGTGGTACAGTATCTGAACAGATCAATATCTGATCTGATCAGATCTATACTAGCGTCCC